>CAJVQC010000588.1:0-12396 GCA_910592285.1 Racocetra persica | reverse complement strand
CTGTCTTAACGATAGGAGTATCGGGATATAACAATAACAAGATCATGAAGATGTATTCATGATGATTCAACAATTCAATAACAGACAATACGAAATACGATATAAATATGATTCACTCGAACAATCTTTATTTATAAAGGAGGGATACTTTAGATCTAACCTCTAAGTCCAACCTACAAGCAAAACCTACTGACAAGCAGAGCGAACATGAGGTGTTTATATACATTAAGAATGTTCCGCAGCCAAGACAAAAGACGTAGAATGAATTTCCTTTAATGTCGGGGGGAATCTATCTAAGGCGCAATATCATTGAAGTCTTTGATAAAGCTTGCGCAGTTTCAATAATCAATGATGTAATTAAGGTCTCGACTAACTAAACAATCCTAACGCCTTTCCCTACCAATCAACATATACCATAAATGGAAGCAACGGAAATTGGACTATCGTATACTAAAATAGGACTAGCGTGAATCTGTCAATCATGATTTATATCTAAAGTAGTATGGTATGAGGTGCGAATGTAGTTGAGTAGGATTATAATTAATTACCATACTCACGTGTATGGTAAAGTTATTATACCAGTCATACTTGTGCGTAGTAAAACTATTATACCGATCATACTTATACGTATATAGCGATAAATAATTTGATCAAATATTGATTATTTAAATGATATTGATAATAAAAAAAAAGTTTGTAATAATATAATAATATGTATGATGCGAATGATTGATTATTTTAATGATATCGATAATAAAAAAATGCTTGTAATCATAGAATAATTAATTTATGGTACAATTGATTATTTAATAATATCGTATATTAAATAAAATATTTATAATGATAGTTTTGAAATTCTTTTTACTTGCAATTCATCGAACAGGTAAAATATGTTGTTTAAATATATATTCTGAGAATTTTGTAATTCTTATTAAATCAAGATAATATATAATTTTTAGAGAGTAAAATAGATAATTTTACTATTCAAATTATTGATGGAATTGAAACGATATATGAAGAGGATCTTGAACGTTTTGAGCATTTTGAAAGTGTTAAAAGTTATGAAACAGTTGATGTAAATAACAGTTTATATTTTAAAAAATAAATATTTTAATTAAAATTCTAATTAAGATAATTAATTAATAGATTCTGATTTCGGATGAAGAATCTGATAATATTGAATATGATTCAGCAATTGCATATGAAATACATAATGAAAAAACAGTGACTTATTTTACCAAAGAATTAACAGCCAATGTCGTTAATCATATATTAACACCTGTTGAATATCCTGCAACAAGTCCGGAGGGTGTTGCCTATATATTTAATATTGAAGGTTGGGAAGAGCCATTAGCTGTATTTAAAGATGTAAGTAATTTAATAATTTATAATAAATTTTTATTAAATTTATTCTAAAATATATTTATTAATATATTTAGATCCAATATTCAATTGGTAAACCTGGAGGTGAATATAAGGTCATGTGTCCTTATCTTAATGTCGAAGTAAAACGTGAAATGAATACTTGTCAAGGTTCGAAATTATGTGAATTTTCTGCTGATGAGCTTCAAAATGAAATGCATCAAAGTGTAGATATGGATTCAGATCTTATGATATGTATTATACAAGAAATTTCGCCTAATAATTTAAACAATAATACTTTTAAGTAAGTTATCGAAAATAATATTATAATAATAATTTAAATAATTGTTTTTTAAATTATATTAATATATTTTATTAATAGATTTTATTTGGCAGCCCAAGAATCTCCTTGCAAATTTCAGCAAAATAACAAATTATGTGAAGGAAAACCAGTATTATGTCGTTTAACTCGTCAAAATTCTACAGAATCTACAAATTTTATTGGATGTGCAAATTGGAAATTTAATAAAAAATATCATAGATTTATATGTATTCCTTCTAATATTAATATAGAAATTTTATCCAACTTATTTAATGACACATATGAAGTAATTATATTAATAATTTTATTTATTAATAATATATAATATATGGAATATTATATTCATAACACCATGTTATATAACACCCTATATGTCTTACTTAGGGTTAGGGTCCAGTTTTAAGATATATAGAGATTTTTTATTATACAATATATATAGACATAAGGGCATAATAGGTCCCAATTTCAGTTCTTGTGAGGTTTTCAGGGGTGCTAATCATTTTTACTTAGAGCACCTACACCCATTTTCTTAGTACATTTTTGAGATATAGCATTAGAGTGTTATATAACATGGTGTTATAAATATAATTTTCTATAATATATATATATAATTTAATTTATATATTATTATATATAGGTGGAAAGTAATCAAACTCAACCTACAAATGCATATTATACTGTTTTTTCCAATTCTTCAAAGAAAAAATATTGTGGTAAATAAAAAAATTATTTATTTTTTTAAATATATAATTTTAATTATATTTTTTATATTTTATAGCACATGCACATCGAAATCAAAATATAATTTGCCATGGTCATATTATTAAAAAATCATACAAGGTTGAATTTTATAAAATTACACTATTGGATCTTAAAAAATGTCTATTTGTAATTCTTGTACGTAAAGGAATATATACATATCCACCTCCACTACCTGTATAAACACCTATTTATATAAAACAGAGACTTCAGGCTCTTGTTCATCAAGCAAATGAAGATTTGCTAGATATTACTTTTACTCATATAGTAACAGGTAAAATTTATAATATATATTAATATATATTTAAATTATATAATTTAATATTTATTGTAATTATTAGGCAATTTAATTAAAACATACTTTGGAGTAGAAAATTTATGTGAAGTTCACATATCTCTTAATGATGCTGATAAATTGCATTATTGTATAAATAAAATTCAAAAAGAGAAGCATCCATTTGGTCAAGACTTGTTAGGAGTAATATATAATTTCTCATGCAATATTAATAATTTTCGAGATTATGTTCAACGAATAAGTATTTATATATTTTAAATTAAAATTTATATATTTTAAAATATATTTATTTTTTATATTAGTTAATTTATAGATATTTTTAATGATGGTCATATAATGATTACTTGTTCAACACAAATTCAAATTCAAAAATGGGTTCAATGCAATTATTTCAAAATTGATTTATCATTTAAATGAGTTGCTGAAGATATAAATAAATTTGAAATTAATTATTATGATAAGGCTTCAAATACAGATATATTAATTCTATATAATTAATTCTATATTAATATATATAATAAAATTAAGAGATAATTTATACATCACATGGGCGATGTTGTCGCCCTAATGATCAGGTGTAACGTAAAATCAAAATATCGTTTTTTTAATATGGTTAGGGTTAGGGATAGATAAGGTTAGAGTTGAGGCAAAGACCAGGCTCTATAGTAAAATTTTGCAAGAAATTTTTTTCATTAGAACCTGAAAGGTAGTTTCATATTCGATGTTTTGAGTTATGGGCAATTTTTGGCAAAATGTTCATTTTGTTTTGAATTTCCCACCTGTATAACGTTACACCTGATCTTGAGATTCGATTGGTTGATCATGTAAGAGCGACGTATAAGATACGTTGTATGGGGCGATAAATAAATGTACTCTAAAATTAAATACTAATTTATTAATTCTTTAGTTTTAATATTCACTCAAATATTTACTAATCAGGCTACTACTATTGCATATAAGTGAATGTTTGAATCTCTTTTTAATCTTATTAAATTTTTTACTGGACAGTCACCAAAATTTAAACATATTCATAGAAGCAGTTGGAGCTGTATAATTGGTGATTTAGATATAGCACAAATAATTGGATTAGGTGAAATATTAACTTCAATTGATAGTTCATATAGTTGGAAAGAACATTTGACATATATTTATAAATCATGTCAAGTTTATTTTAAAAGGTAAAATAAATTTTGTTTATTATAACTTCATATATAATAAAATATTAGTAATTTATTAAAAATTATTTATATTATTTTTATAATAATACTATCTATAGAAATTTATATGAAAAAAATTTGCACCTGAAATTAAAATAGAGATAGAATCTTTATTAACAGCAATAGCTAAGAAAGTAGATTTTATTTTTAAAAAATTATCAATATATGAAAATATTATTGGTAATATTTCAAATATACAATATATATGATTTAATTATTTAAAAGTAATAATTTATTTTTTAAAAAAATAGATTGGGTTCAATTTTATCAAAAACCATATATTATTGCATCACTTAATCCAAATATATCAAAAATTTCTAATAATGATTGGTATGCAGCACCCAATAGCACAAATTGTGCAGAGGTAGCATACTCAATGAGCAATCATGAAGGAAAACATCTCAAATTAATAACAGCGATATTAAGGTTACTTTTTTTTTAAAAAAAAATGAAGCTTAGTTTTTAAGTTTATTATTTATTACTTATCAGCTTTGATATACAAAAAACCTGATTAATAACAAATATAATATGTGATTATATAGTTTTTAAAATCAAAATTAAGTAAATAATAAATAATAAACTTGTAAAAATAAATAAATATTTATTTTTTAACAACAGTCATATTTTATAATTTCAGAAGACAGAAATTAGATATGTAATATTTTAAAAGAATAGAAATTAAAAAAACTATAATATTGATCTTAGTGGGTATGATAAAAGTGGTATTAAACGAAAAATTTCAGCTATCAAACAAAGCAGTAAGTAAAATCATTTAATTTAATAAATAACAAATTTTATTTCAACTTATAATATAGTATATATTAATTTAATTGTAGCTAACAAGCGATCAAAAGATAGTGCTAACATCTTAACAAAAAAACACTCTATACAGGCTTTCAAAAATAAAAAATCACAAAAACCAACTGAGCATAGTTCAGATAAAAATAACCTTTTTTTAGATATGAAAGGTAATGAAGAAACATTGATGATACCAATGGAAAAATTGGAATATAAGGAATATATACTTTTAATTGAAAAAAGAAAGGAAAAATTAAGAGAATTACAAATCATCAATACAATCAAAGAGCGTGAACTTGAACAAGAATAATAAAATATTCTATATATTTGCTTATTGTATTTGCTTTAAATTAATAATATTTGTGCAAACAATATATGTATTAAATATGTAATTGTCAAGGCATATGTTTCATATTAAATATATAATTGTCGAAGCATATTTTTCATATTAAATATGTAATTGTCAGGGCATATTTTTCATATTAAATATGTAATTGTTGAGATATATTTTTACACATGTAGTACAATAATCATAAAATAGCTTTGAACACATAATATATTTATACAAGTTAGTATATCTGACAAGTGAGTATATCTGATGTATATTCTAGTATATGTATATACATCATATGCTTTTTTAATTTTTATAATCCTACTCAACAACATTTACACCTCATACTATACTACTTTAGGTAATACAAGTCAGTCATCTGCTAAAGACCACATGATATACAATAGTGAAATAAAGATTATGATAATAATTATATGGGTGTAATTATAATAATAAAGATGATAATAATAATACATTATAAGAAAGGATATCTATACTAATAAGAAATAATATATATACGGAAATAATAATAAAGAATTAAAAATATGTAAATATTGGGGCACAGAATATTACAGTAGTAACACTGAGCAGCTGAGTTAACAACCCAGATATCTAATTATCTGCAAATAACCTGGGTAATATTCAATCCAGGTATCATCACTATAATTAATAATAAAACACTTACAATTGGTTATTTTTACGGTAGTCACAAAAAGATTTATTCACATCATGCATTCTATAAATCAAGAACTGCCAATCTAATTTCAATGATTCTGCGCTCAAATGAATGCTACAAACTGTAGTATCTAATTTAAGCTAGCACAAAAAGAATTAGTTGTTCATGAAATATGGCCATTAAAATTAGAGTTGAAATATGCAATTGCTTTGCCAAAATATTACTGATATTTCATGAATGGCTGATCTATTTTCAATGATTTTTGTTTTAAATGAATGCTAAGAACATTAGTATTTGTTTTAAGTCAAAAATTCTTAAAAACAACTATTGGGCATCACTAGTTAATCATCCACTAATATTTTGTATAAGTTTGATCCCTGTTTGATAATTTTGAACTTAAAATGAATCATACTATTTTAGCATTCGTTTAAACCAAATTTAAGAATAATTTGACAATTCAAAAAATATAGAAAAAATTTGTTGTATATTATTTTTCCAGATCTTTTTTGCAGTTACTGTATTCTTCTATTTTCGATGATATAAGAATAATACTGTATATTATTTTTCAGATCTTTTTGCGATCACTGTATTTCTCCTATTTTTGATGATATAAGAAAAATATAGAAAAAATTTGTTAAATATTATTTTTCTAGATCTTTTTGCGATTACCATGTTTTTCCCATTTTTGATGATATAAGGAAAAATTTGTTGCATATTATTTTTCCAGATCTTTTTTGCAGTCACCGTATTTTTCCCATTTTCGATGATATAAAGAATATACAGAAAAAAATTTGTTGCTTATTATTTTGCTGGATTCTTTTTGCAGCCAATGTATTTCTCCTCCCATTTTATGATATAGAAAAGTTGCAGATATTTATATATATAAAATATAATAAAGGTAGTAATAAATATTGTTTAACAAGAGTATCAGATAAGTTATTATAGTAGTTATTAGTGTAGACTTTGATTTTATAAAAGATAAATTTTAAATTATATAATTTGAAAATATTAAATAGTATATACTATAAAGATCAAAAGCTAAATTTAAAGAGTTTATTAGAATTATGAGAGTTGATAAGTTTTAGATATTTAGAAATAATAGATTGTGAGTCAATAAAGTTAAGTTGCATAGGATGATGGAAATTTCAAAAAGAATAAAAAAAAGTTTAGCTTTATATAAGGATAGCTAAAGATAGATCTTTGCTAAGAATATAATTGGTGATTTGCCAGTCAACCAGAAAGAGATCATAGTAATGCAGTTTATATATAGAAATTAGGAGTTTCCAAATATAAGCTGCTTTTATCTAAAACTTTTTTCATACTAAGTTAATCACCTTTAAGCCTCTAATTGAAGTTATAGAGCTTGTTGATATGAATCTAATGATGGTTGAATACAATCACAGAACTATCTGTATAAAAGTTAAATTAAGATTGTATAGAGTTGGTATTAGAGAATTGCTTAGACTTGA
The DNA here is from genome assembly GCA_910592285.1 of Racocetra persica. Lineage (NCBI taxonomy): Eukaryota > Fungi > Glomeromycota > Glomeromycetes > Diversisporales > Gigasporaceae > Racocetra > Racocetra persica. The sequence goes on along the minus strand of CAJVQC010000588.1, from coordinate 5,167 downwards.
AAGTAGATTCTCCAAATTCAAAGATTTAAATATTATTAAATAGTTAATAAGAATTGAAAGTAAAGTAAAGACTTAAATAAGATATTTAATTGCAGTAAAGTAGATAAGATCAATGTAATTGGTATATAAGTTAAAGTTATTGGAGGAGATGCTGTCAAAGAATTGTATAGAAATAATAGCTAAAATATTAATTATGTATAGTTACTAATCTGTTAAAGTTTAAAATAGGGTTAATACTGAATAGGTTAAAAAGAGTAAAGTTAATTATATCTAATATTAATATTAGTTTTCTAGTAATTAATAAAGATCAAGTTGTTAGAGAAATATTTGCAGATGTTGCCAATAATATTATTATTGTTATAATTAAATAACTATAGCTTAGATTTTTTAAAGATATGTATATTATATATAAAAAGATTAACTTTAATTATTGATATTGAGATACTAGATTGTTATAATAGCTATATAATATTGCTTTATTCTTTAAATTAATATACCAATTTAGTTGTTTATTTTTAGACAAATAAAGTAGTTTTAGTAAAAGATATTTTTATTCTAAAAGAGTAAAGTAGTTAGCTAAGCAAAATTGTTTAAAGTAAAGTAAATTAAGTTGTTTAAATTGTTTTTGATAAGAATATATTTAAAGTATTATGAAGAATAGGCTCCAAAGGTTGTAAGTTATATTGATAAAACTAAAAAAGCTAGAATTTGCTATGATAGATATATCTAAGTAAATAAAAGTTAAATAATATAAAAGTCAAAAGTATATTTATTTGATCTATCTATAATAGGTCAATATTTTTTATAATTTAAGTATAAATAAGACTAAATATTAAAATTAAATTTTTATATAAACTATAATAAAAATAGCAAAAAACTATAATAAAAAATAGTAATTTTATATATTATTATTAGCTTTAAATTTACTATATTTTAATTTTAACTAATATCTATTAATTTAATTATTTGTTTATATTAATTTAATCTATAATATAAATGTAATTTAATTATCTTTTGTTAATATAAAATATATAATAAAATAATAGAATCTGAAGTTTAAAACAAAATATTTATATATAATATAGATAGCCCATTGAGTATAGTTTAAACTTACTATAATTATACTCTATATGTTATATTTTTAAATCTACTTAAAAAATCTTATTATAGTTACAAATCACTATTACTATAATTTTATTAATAATAGACCTTATTATAATTACTAAATATGTTATTAAATCTAAATTTATTATTAAAAATTTTAAAATATTTGATGGTGAATAACTTTTGAACTTCTAGTCCAATTTAGAAAAAATTATCAAAATATTCATCTTGATAAGATAATTCCAACAAGTCCAAAATTGTTATAATTCAATTACAGGATCTGAAATAAATAAGGATTTGCGTCTCTTCAGATGTTTAAAAATTAGTTTGTCTGATAGTTAAACACGTAAAGTGACACAAATCCTTAATGATTTTGAATCCTGTGATTGGATTTTAACGATTTTAGGTTCGTTGAAATCGTCTCATCAAGATGAACATTTTGGTAGTTGTTTTATGCAAATCGAACAACCTGGTATTTTATTTATAATCACCTCTATACAATCGCAGATTAGGGCGTAACCAACATGGTGATTATATAGAGGTCAGACTGTATTGTTGCACTGACAGTAGGCCATGTGCATTACATGTGCCTAGTTTCATAGTAAAAATTTATCCTGATGGATCGTCCTGGAAACAAAGGCCTTTAAAATATTATCCTATTATATGAAAAATTAGAATTAGAGTTCATTTAAAACCAAGCAGAAACAGTATTGTTTTTAACTCCATCAAGATTTGTACTGTCGATCCATCAGGAATAGCATTTTTGCATCTGTGTGAAAACATGACGCGTAATATTACGCGTTTGATCGATAAAAATAATAGCACACATGATCTGATTTGTGTTACCATTATGTGTTTATAACGTAAAAAAATTTAATGTTTAATTTCTGTATTCTTTTCATGGCGTCAAAAATATTTGGGGGTGATATGCCCGAATTAATGGAAAGAATTCTTAATAATTTAGATTATGAGAATTATGAAACCGAAAATTATGAAGCTAAATACTTATTCTCATGTACAGTATACTTGTGAACCGGTATTGGTGTAAAATGTCAATTCCAATTCTTTGGAAAAGTCCATTTTCAGTTTCTGGAACTCCAACGTTTATATCCAAATACTTTTCATCCATTGACGAGAGCGAAAAGCTTATCTTAAAAGAATATGGAATTTTCCTACTACACTATTTCAATATGAAAAATTTCTAAAAACTCTTAGTTTACTTTATTTTAGTAATGATGTTAAAGGATGGGTTAGAAGATGGATCTGCTTACAATTTCCCAACCAGCAAAAAGATACGACAGAGTTAGAATTCTATATATTCAATTTACTTTTTAGAATATTTATTGAGAATGGTGCCACCTTATCTAGATTGGATTTATATTTTTCTGACAATTGCGTTGAAGTTAAACCCGAGATCTTTTGCTTACTAGGACAAAATAAGCGCTTTCTTTCGCAAATTCATGATTTAGACGTAGAAGTAGCAAATCAATATTACACCAATAATGCTATTTCATGGTTAAGAATCCTGGGAAAAGGCTCTATGAAGATTAGAAATATGAGAATTGGCTGTTACAATGGTTGTAAATCTCTACTATCTCATGCATATATGCACATTATTAAGTTACAAGAACTTAGATGGTTTAAAATCGTCGGTAATAGGAAATTTTCTACGGAATACATTGGAATCATTTCAGCCCTAGAAAGTCAAAAAAAGACTTTAAAAGAAATTACAATTAATGACTGTGGTTACAATGCAAAGTTTGAAGCGCTAAGGAACTGCGTAAATTTAGAAATTATTCGAGTTTTAGGATTCTCAGGATTTGAAGTTGAGAAAGTATTAAAAACATTTAACACTAGTTGTTGCAACACTTTACAAATATCTTCAAAATACAGTTCAATTGATGCATCAAATATAGTACAAAGTTTAAAAAAGTCGGGTTTACTGTTACAGCGACTTGAAATTGATTCATATATACAAGAAATTCAATCACAATCGTTATTGCTAAAAACACTAATGGCTTTCTGTCCAAATATACTTATCTCTCTTTTTGGGGTATTACACTTTCCGATCACCTTTTTGAATTTATTGGTAGATTACAAAGACTTCAATTTCTTACCATATGCTGGATAGTGGATGAATCAGAAGTGATGAAGACACGTATCATGCACTTTGCTAAAATATTGCCGTCGACATTACAATATCTTAAATTAAATAATGGACCGTTAGATTTGCATATTGATATCTTGCTTAATCATTGTGATGCGCCTTTAATAGAATTGTCATTTAATATTATCTATGGTATACATGATTATGAGAAAAAAATCGAAGCATTAATTGGATTTTATCATCGAAAAAAGACCTTGAAATCTATGGGTATAATCGATTATGATAATGAAGGGCAAGTTCCAAGTCACAAGAATCGGCATAAAATTTATCAAACTTTAAGAGAATATATTGAATTGGAGCCATACAACTATCGCAATCGACTGTTAATTAATAGTATCTAAGGTAACTTATATTTATGAAATCTTTTTAATAACATGAATATTAAACTGTTGCGGTAACATCCATATGCTAAATTTTTAAAAATTCACGCGCCTAGCATCATAAATATCATCATCCAATGGTGGGGTGGTTCCAATGTCTAATTTCATAATTAATTTTTTAAATGAGGAATTGAAATTATTCATCAACTTTAGTATCGTGATGTGTTAATCTATAATGATCAAGATGTTATATAATCACATTATATCTTAGAATATACAAGACAAATATAGCGTTTAATTAAGTCTTATAAATGTTTATATCTGCATATTTTTTCATATTAAAATTTAGAAATTTCATACAAAATGTTAATTGCTTATAATATAAATATTGCTTTTAATGAATCTACAAGAAATTAGTGCAAGTTTAGTTGATAATTCACCTATATTATTCTATATCGGTCTGCATTACTCTAATTTTAGTGTTAAATTAAGACATGTCAAAATTATGGGAGAATTTTTTTTTTTTGTTAGAGCACGAAATTTCTTGATTATCACGTTTATCGTTAGTTACGGTTTATTTTGCAAGTCCTATGCAAAGAGTTAATTCAAATATAGAATAGACATCCAAAATTTTCAGATATCACATGCCTGCACCATTTGCCACTATCATTGTAATATGCGTAGTTCCTGTCGATTCAGACGTGTCGTTTTTGAATTTTCACCGATCAAATAATGGCCACGTCACTTACTGATGCTACAATAAAGCAACTTTAATTATGTAAAATACGTATAAAAAAAAAAAAACGAATATTTAAATTTTATTAATAACTATAGTAATATAAATCTAATTTTTTGGCTCGGGAACCTCTTAAAAGAATATGGAGGAAAAAGAAAAAAGAAATGAGAAAATTTAACAGGCTATATTTTTAAAATCAAGAATTTATTCGTAAAGAGAAAAAATGCAAAACGGCCAGATGCAGCATTAAAATCGTAATTTCAAGGCGATTTTGATGCAAAAAACATTTTTATATGAAAGTACCATGTTTCATTCTTTTAGCATTTAATTTATTTAGGATTCAACGGAGGTAAAATTCACCACGATATATTTTTAACTATTACTCTATAAAAAATTTTACCACAAATATTAAAACCAAAATCAAACTTTAAGTTTAGGGTTTAGGGCTTAAAGTAGAGGTTAGTGTTTTTCATGCGTATACCAAATACCGATTTTCAGAAAAACATACCAGTGAATTTCACCTACGGTGAGTGTTAAAATTATTCTATTTTTTTTTTATTATGATATATATTATTACTGTATTATATCTGAGTGTCGCTAAAAGAAAACCCGAAAATTTAAATATGACTTATATTTAAATTTTCTTTTAGCGACACTCATATATATCGCAAAGTTTTTATTAATATTAAACTCTAATTCTAACCCACTAACTACTAACTAACTAATAAATACTTTTTAACTCTAACTCTAAAGCTTAAGCCTAATCTCGTTGCACAAGTGGGATTCTGTTTGTCGGGATTTTGACCCAAACCCGACAGGTCATAATCCCGACAAAAAAAA
>CAJVQC010000587.1:0-12402 GCA_910592285.1 Racocetra persica | reverse complement strand
AGATAGACTTAATATCTTTTGACTGAATATTAATATTAATTACCTCAGCTATAGTATATTTACTTTTTTTCGCAATTTAATCGAGGTTTTGTATTTATGTAAATTTCAAGGTGGATACTTTCAAACTATTTCTTATCCTATAGCTCAGTGGACTAAACCACAGAAAGCTCATCAGGTCTTCCTCTCCTCGCTACGTAGACAATAATAGTTTGACAATCACGCCCTTTAAACAGTGTTTTATAATAATATAATGGAAAATAAATATACGAAGTCAGAGGCTCTATCATCTAGAATTATAGATAAAATTTTTTACATGACTACTAAAGAAGTAATAAGAGCAAAGAGTGAGGTGGATACATTCATATCATTTACATGGTGTAGCCTGGTGGTTTAAAACCCGGGAAGTCTGTTGAACCTTCCTCTCCTTGCATACACCCCATGTAGAAGAATAACGATCATGCCCTCAATAATTATAAGTATAAAAAAACTATATTATAAAGGATAAATAGATTGCATATTTTTTGTGGACCAGGCGATCACCTTCACCTAAGTACTGGGCTACCTAAGGTAATTATGAGCTCGTTGAGTCTCACAACGTGCATAGTCAGAGGCCCTATTTTTCATTCTTAATGAAAAAAATTTTTTGCTTGACTAAACATATCCGTACAAATAGTTCCAGCAATCATCTTATCGACACAAAAACAACCTAGTGTAAAAAGGTGGAATATCAGTAAAAAAATTTCAGATAGAAAATGGAAAAAAAAGATTTTATATACGTACTTATTTGAGCCTCATGCATGTAGAGCACAAGGAATGTTTCAAGTTGGTAACGGTCCCACGGGTCCGCTTATCTGCTTAAGCAGGCGGTCACTTGGTATTCAGGTTTATCAGTTCGAATGAGCGATAAAAACTTGACCGGCTTTAATAATGGCCTGCATTAAATTTTATGCGGTGTCACTCTCCTGCAGAATCATTTCTCACGGTCGATTTTTGTTAACAGTTAATAACTACGCGCTCTAGAACTTTTCCCTTACCTTATAAGATCCCGCGATAAGAATGGGACTTAAAAAGGTTATAAGGGTAATGAATATAACGTTCTTTATCAGTAGCTTAATCAAAATTCATATGTTACAGGGACTTCGAATCTCCGCAATCTCCGAGATCGTCAGATCTAAATCTACCTTAAGCGATCGTCAAATCTAAGGGGGGTTAATTTCACCAGAAAAATAACGATATAGATTCAGTATTTAGAACTTATAACCGAACAGAGTTGCTTTATGGAGAAAAAACTGGTGCTAGGTTTGGGTAACGTAATTACTAATTGTGTATTTTTTCTTTCTGGCAGGTTCTCAGACCCAACGAATATGAAGTATAAAATAAACAAGTTCCCACCCACAAGATAAGTTAGCAATAACGTTATTTTTTGCTCATATATATTTTTACTTGGTTCACTTGCCCGTAATTTATTTTTAAAGTAATGTACCATTTAACAGAGACTAAGAAAAATGAATTTTTACTTACATTTTTTGCTTTTAGAAACGTAAAATGTCCACCGCAAATCCTATTAACCTTAAGTGCCTTTTTCCGGATGACAACCATATTACTATTCAGATATGCAAGGAAGATAAGGTTGCAGTGCTTAAACGAGGCGTTGAGGGTTTGTTGAAAAATCAAGGTCATCAAGATTCTGATCTCTATGTTATTATTCCTAAGAATTCGACGGCCGAAATATTTGATTATTTTAAAAATGGAACTTTTGATCCAGACCAAGTTCATATTATCGTAAAACCAAAGGAATAATATTTTTTTCTTGTATTCGCATTATGTAACAGCGATGTATTTTTTTATTATATAAATAAAAATATATTTTTATTGGTGTATTGTTGTTCCGGCAACAATTTTTTTTTAAATAAAGAAGGGGGTTGGATCCCACCATTTTTTATTTTTACGCGATTGTAAATTGATAAAAATATTAAAATTTATCGCCCCGTAGGGGCTATCTCTTCTGAAGATAAATCTCTTCTGAAGATAAATAAGTCTTAATCCTGTAGGCATTTTAATGGATTAATAGCAGAGCTAGTACCAAAGGTGCTATAAAATAACAAAATTTTTATTATATCAAACCGTTAACTCTGATTTATTTTTAATTATTCGAGAATTTTCACATTCACATTGCCTATATATTCCGTCCGCTACTTTTTTGCATGCTTTGCAATCAACATCCGGTTAAATTTATCTCCCGAAACCTACACTTTTCTGATGTAAGCATGGGATCAGCGTTAGGTTAAATTTATCTCCCGAAGGCGCTGTGCATATGACTGTCTGATGGTAGAGTCTGGACACGGTGTCCGGGCTCGCGCAGAAGAAACGGCGCAGTACCTTCAAAAAGGATTTTGGGATGATCTAACCGTTTTGGCGAATTATTTTACGTGATGTTCAGCAAAAGCGCAGATAACCAACCATACATGTTTAGAAGATATTAAACCTTTGGTAGCTGAGTGGCTATACCACCACAAGCGTGGCCTCATTCCCAGTATACAATACTTTATTTAACGAAATAAATCATTGCCGAAAGTAGCAACTAATACATATAAAATGCGACTATACGCTATTACATGATTGTGAATAAATATTTTCCAGCTACCCGGGGGTCCCAATTCAGGTGAACTTTATTTGATATTACTATTATTGCTTCAAAGTGACGAAAATATAAAAAATGTAAGACTATACATTTGTTGAGTAAGTGAAAACTCCTTTCGACCTCTAGCTAAATCCTTTCAACGAAAATTCTGGTCTCTCTCTCACAAAAACTTCAGTTGCGCGAGACTGGAAGGTGACAGTTCCGCTTTCCGGGTTATATGAGAAAACATTGGCCTGTAGCAGTTCATTGGCTATTTGTTTGTTATTGACGAGCTTGATGAATGTATCAAAATCGATTTTTTCATTTTTCACCAACTCTTGGACGATGACCTTGCCAATGACATGATTTCTTTCGCCCTCCAACATTTCAGCCTGGTGAAAGTTGTGATTGACGGCACGGAGCACAATTTTACGAACCTCTAAAAGCAAAATATTAAGTATGATGAGAACGTTCACACAACATTCTTGCAAAATACCATCATCATTGTCCAGATAGTAAATGCTCTCTCACCTTCGAATGTCTCGCCTCTATTTATCATATTACCATATTCCTTAAGATCACGAATCCGGCCACCTAAGAGTTGGATGAGTTGATTGGTGACCTTTTTCTCAATGCCAAGCTTGCTGTGGAGGTAGGTGAATGCCTCTTTGCTAGTTAGGTCTTCGATGACAATGGGTTTTTTTTCAGCGCGTGACCATGATGATCGTTCTAGAGTAGAGCAAAGAAACCATCAACAAGAAACGAGATACAGACAAATTATATCATACAATACTCACGCATCATCATGCGTGGCGCTGTTCCCTCGCTACTGACAAATACAATGATGCAACTGCTCTGGTCAGCATAGAGTTTTGCGATGTCCTGCAAATCCTTCAACATGTTCACATTTTCCTGGCCCAGCTTACTTATGTTGTCGAGGATCAACACTGGAGGTTTGCTATTATTTACCTTGTATTTTCTAGCTCCTCTCTCGAAGGCATCCAGGACACGAAAAAACCTGGGCTGTTCAGCTATAAAACAAGAAGTGAGTGTAGAGCAAACACCAGTAATAATTCTTTATAATAACCCTACCGGACTCGCTATTGCCTAGAATCTTCCGCTTAAATGATTCAGTGAAGGACACATACTCCTTGAATGAATATCCAATAGCCTTTGCAAGTTTATCAATGAAGTTATCCAATACAGGGGGTACATCAACATAAATGACCCCTTTTCCAACATCTCTAGCACACTGCCGGACCACTGTGGTCTTACCAGTTCCGTAGTTCCCGACAACGACGTGGTAAGAGCTATGGTCAGAGATCGGCTCTAGAATTCGTCTCAGTTTCTTGATAACAACCTCACGGTAAATCAGCTGTTTCTGCATAACATCAGGTTCTGGACAGGAACCATGTTCAAAGGCATGAAGAATAATCCTCTCATTCCGGCGGTTGTACCAGTTGGCGAAGCTGAGATCGAATAATACTAAGCCAGCGCTGGTAACAATCCCAGTGGCGATCCACTTTATAATCTTCCAAGCGGACTAACATTGCCAGGTTGTAAGTCAGAACAAGAACATATTGATCACAAGAACAAAAAGGTACAATACAAAATCCGTTTTTACGCCCTCTTTTATACTCTCTTTTACGTTTCTTACTCCAGTTTTCAGGGCATCCTTGGTATCTGAGTAGGTATAGGTGTGGCGAGCCTGCGGTGCACAACCGTCATGTATAAGCGACGGCCATGTTTGTAGTTTGGCTCTCCTGAGAAGCACGGTCGCCCTGATGTATCTGACGAGCATGGGAAAAAATAAAAGCGTAGTGATAACCGAGGTTTGTGCTACAATATGATTAATATGGGGTTTATTTATTCGATGAGCGGTCACACAAGTTATTATTTCCGTTGGGGCGCAGTAATTCTTGCGCAGTAAGCGACTTATCTCTATTCAATATTATCAGGTTTAAAAATAAATTTAGTAGAAAAAGACTTTTGGCAAGAACTTTTACCGAATATCTCTGTGATGATTTATCTCATATGACCGAACTATACTATGATCGCGAACTTGAATTTATTGCTTGAACTGTTGCAGGTAAGACAATATTCTGTTCCATTTCTATACCATTCGCCATGCAATCCATAATTCCCATGTTTTCCATCGCAAATCGGGCATGGCGAATTCCACGGCTGAGCAGATACAAAATTATAGTTATCAATCCCTCTAAAACTATTTCTGAATTTCAAGTATGTGAAATGCTCTAACGTTAACACGGATTTGGTAATTAACTCTGAATCAGATTTGGCTTCGAACATGATAGGCCTTTTTCTTCACATTGTTCAGAAAAAGATAAATCGGAGAAGCAAAAATTCTTGAATGCTTTAGGCCCTATGCATTTTATGCTGAAATAAAAAATCGTATATTAAAGTTAACAGATACTAATATATTAAATAATGAAAAAAATTACATATATAAGATATGCATGTATATTAAACACATAGATATTAAGTTATATATTATGAATTGATTATAGATCGAAAACTTTAAACGCTTGATTAATGAAGTCTTTAATTTTTTGTATTCTTTCCGGAATGACCTTTTCCAGATTTTCATCGTATCACACTTCAAGTAGGAAAATTCCATTAAGCTGACAAAGGCATCTTTTCTTCCGATCACGATCAACAATATCCTCAAATCTTTTGATATCCTTATACCAGCTAGTGCTGTGAAGCTGATGTTGACTTCCTTGCACCTCCAATGCGATTTGATATTTTTGAAAGAAGGCATCAAGTTCCAATCTATTCAAGAAAGGAGGATGATATTTAATTATTGGTTTTTCGTTAAGAATGTCCACAGCTATTTTGACATATTTAGCTTGGAATTTGCGATTTTTCTTGTCAAAGACAGTTACGAGGTGGCTATATTCCGATTTCTTCGCAAATTCTTCTATAATTGGTCTTAATATTGCATTCCTTGCTTCAAGCTCAAGAATTGTCATCTTAATATGCTCAAAGAGGATTGGATACTGCAAACCAGTTTTTAATTTTACTCTATCAGCCTTATTTTTAGCATATTTCTCTATAATTTGTGTTAAAAGTTTGGTATTCTCGGTCTTAAGCTTTGCAGTCTCATCCTTAAGCTTTATATATTTTGCATTTTTAGCCTCAAGATTGGCTTTTTCGACCATAAGTTCTGCATTCTTAGCCTTAAGCTCAGTTAGTGTGACTTCCTTAGCCTTCTCTTCTAATAAATCTAATTCAGATTGTATTTTTAGTAATACAGTAAAAGATGATTTATTTAATTTTCGAACTAGCATAAACAATCATGTTAGTTTAATCTATATCAAATTCTTGAAACACGTGTGCAAAAGCAAATCCAATTATATATGCAAAATCAGCCACCAGGTCGCTTTTATTGATTTATATACACACTTATCTGCCTATCTATTCACAAATTCATGTCCGAATAAATATCATTATTTTTTCCTGCTTGAATTACATGTTTATCTCAACAATGAAATGAAGTGAATTGGCGGGGATTCTTTATTGGTCGATTGGGTCATAGACCCAGGCTTTGCCTATTTAGCATCGGTCATTATCATCCGCCAATTCATTTCATTTTATTCCGTTCATATAGATAATTATATTAATCTAGGCTACCAAAATCGCTAATTCTGATTATATTCACATCGTCTATATATTCCATCAGCTACTTTTTTGCATGTTTTGTAATATAGGTATGAATAATGATTGCATTCGTCACAAACCTTACACCTGTGCTTCCACTCTCTATAGATATGCTACTTTTCAAAGTAAATTTGGTTTTCTTTCATTGTTATATATTAACAAAAAAAATAATCTACACGTGGCTATATAAAATTTTTTATTATATAAACCTGTAATGTGTAGCACTTTATGGTCTGGAGTAAATTCTCAAGAATAGATGGTATGAGTTAATTGACCGACTTTGGTTAGGTACTAATTCCAAAAAATGAAAAATAGCACATTGAGATTGTGCCCCGTCTCACAAATAAGTTATGCATAACGATAAGCCTTGTAAGGTGATACAGATAAATTTTATATGCAGAATTATTACACTAATGAACGTGGACAAATTATATATAACGATAAGTTTTGCTTAAATTAGGTATCATTATCACTAATTCAGATTTTAACGTTAATTATTCGAAAATTTTTACATTCACATCTGATAGTAGAGTCTGGACACCGTGTCCGGGTTCGTCAAAATTGCACAGAAAAATGAATAAATTACATGCCGCAGTAGACAGCAAATTAGTCATCGAAATCTTATTGGAAGTAGCAAATTATTTTCTGGCAAAGTACATTATATTACATTTGGTAGTGATCACTAGAACACGCTTTAAAATAAAACCTGATATAGGAAATGCTTTATTAATATATGTTTAAATACAATTTTTTCTGATGGTAGAGTCTGGACACGGTGTTCGAGCTCGTCAAAATTACACAGAAGAAATGGCACAGTACACTATCAAACTTTCTTCTTTAAAATTTCAGCCATTACATAATCCTTTTTATCCTTAGTTAGATTTAAGATGAAACCTGGAGGGGTGGATTTTATCCGTGCTATTTTTTTTTATCTATACTATTAAAAAGCTTATAAACCTTTTCAGATCTCTCCATCCTTTTCCGCAAAGCTTCGTCAAAATATTTTGCCTTAGGAATCGCTTCTCTAACCTCACTCTTGACCAATACTTGAGATCCATCCTTGCCATATTCGGATTTTAATTCTTTGTATCATTTAAATACAGCTTCTCCAAAATCAAAATAGCTGAAAATAAGACCTTGGGATGCACCTTCGTTTTTAGTTTCAGCATGATCAATCTTATTGGAGAGTTGCAAAAAAATATTGGTTGTGCTTTCATTTGCTTTTTCCAAGTTTTCTCCAATAGTGGGAACAGGTGTATTAGCTAATAATTCTTCGATAAGTTTTTTTAACATAGATGATACCTTCTTTCTATCAGTTTTTTTCGCCTTCTTGCTAGACGATTTTTCGGTAGATGCAGATGTGGATGATTCTCTAGTATGTTTTTTCTGGGTAGTCTCATTAATTAAGGGCTCTTTCTGGCCTAATAATAGTGATGTATATACTGGTGAATCTAATCCAAGATTATTGTCTAACATATCTGCAATAGCCGAAGTTTTACTAGACTGAGATGATTCAGAAAACCTTCATTCAAATATTACAGGATCAATAGTTTTTTCGCATTCAGTAATAAAGCATTTGTTTTCTTTTGTAAGTAAAAAATTTTTTTCAATGCATTTTCTATGATATATATGACCGCATGAAAGTATTGTAAGTGATTCAAAGTTAACTGTTAAAATTTTTTTATTACATGTTTTACATGGTGGCAATTCCGTAACGTCAATATTTTGTACCACACTATGTTTTGTTTCTTTTAAAATATTAAGAGCAAGGTTTTGAAGATTAGCAAGGGACATGATGATATCAGCGAAGCAAGTACAGATAAGTTTTTACAATAAAATTCTTTATATTTAGCTTATTTATAGTATATTCTTTATGACTAAAAAAAAATAATTTTAGATACTAATTTTGGATTTAGCGATCTATTTATTTATGAATTATTTAATATAAGCCAAGGACCAATCGATCTACTAGCAATCGTGAATGATTTACAAATTAGTAATATGTTAACCAGATGAAATAAAGCAATGATAATTCGATTTGGACAGAAAACCCAAAATCACTTAATCTACTGGCAATTCTCAAGTTTATTAGCATTTTGATAATACCAATTTTGGGCACATTTCATTAATGTGCCACCTGGTCGATAAAGCCATTTTCTCACTGTGTGCTAGATTATTTTAGCTGAATTTATTCGTTTTTTCTATAAACGATATGTTTGCTGGATAATAATAGCCGGTCGATTTTTTATATACAAAGTTAGGAAATATGTTACTTGGGTTTTAAATTCTCTAAATTCAGAGTTATTGGCTATAGATTCATTTCTGGTTAAATTATTTTTAATATGAAATACAAAGTTTCTCCAATGAACCTTTCTATTAATATTATATCCTAGTATTAATAAATGTCTTCATATATATTCGAGTGGATGATACTTCGCAAATCGTAACTATGCTTCTGGTGTTTTTAGATTATTGATATAGTTTAAACCATATTCAGATAACATGTATCGAGTATAACTATTTTTTTCCCATTCCTCAAAAATATCTTGAATATTAGGCATGTTTAACACATGGATTTTATTAACTAAGACTTTGTATGTTTCTAATATAATATTAAAAAAACTTTTATAATTAGTTATAGCATTCTTTAATAATTTTTTTATCCAAAAAATATTTGTTATAAAGCATCTATTTCTTAAAATGAAGTCTAGCTTTCATAGCTCTTTCTTCTGCTTTCTTGGGAACTATTTCAGATACTACTAGACGTTTATATATTCCAATTCGCCAATATCCATAGAGGAGGGTTCGAATTCCATCAAGTAAGATCCAGTATTTGTTATTATATAGGTTTAACCTGATTTTATTTACTCTCTCAGATATATTTGATGATCATAACTACAGAGACCATACATATCATACCGGGTTAGTTTCTTGTTCCTAAGATATTCTAAGAACTTATCATATCTAAGTTCTCATTTAACTACGCATTTCTTTACACTCTTTGCTTTTTGTATTTCATGCTTCTTTTTAGGGTCTTCAGAATCTGGGTCATCAGGGTTTTAGGATCATGATCTGCTAGAAGAACTGAATACATTTTTGGCTTTAAATATACTGATTTGCCTATTGGATTTCCTTTTGTCTCATCCTTCATTAGAAACAAGTCTTCTGAATAGTTAAGATCGAAAATGTCTGGCCTTTCTGCTCAATCTTTATAGATATCATCTGTTTCTATCCACATGATAAACGAGTCTGTATTAGTATAAAGTAGATGGGCCTTATCTCCATAGCGAGGCTTTATGTAACTGTACCAAAAGTTAATATCATGGTCTTGCTAATATTGAGAATTGCCTGCTCTACATAGATTGGTTTATTTAGAGTTACTGTGCTTTTTAATATGTGAACGGCTGTAATTCTTCCTTCGAATTGCTTGAAACCTACAAATAATAGCAAACTTGCTAAGTGCTTAATTTTTTTATCTTCTTCTATTCGGAGTAACTCTACTCTCATATGCTTACGAACATTCTCCATCTGTTTACCAAAGGCAGCATTATTTTTTAGCTTATAATACATAACCCCAAACTCATCTCCATTAACCTTGGCTATTTTGCGTTTGCGAATATTTTCCTCAATATATTCTTTCATCCACGGAGATTGTTTAAACTTGAGAGCGCTATGAACTTTTGTAACCTTCATTCTGAACTTCATATATGTCTGGAGAGCTTGGTAGTAAACTATATAATTTCTCTTAGTAAAAAGGGTCTGAACTAGCTCCTCTCCAGATATATATTTCTCTTCTCCAACATTTTTATCATGCACTAACATTTCATTGTATAGACTAAGCCAGTTTTCTGGTACTATCTGCTTTTCTGGTGCTAAGAAATAATCTGCAAAGTAATCATGCAAGTGCACTGGGGCTTTTAGATCAACTTCAAGTATATACCCTATTTTTGCATCTTGTCCAGTCATATGGGAATACTCCTTTTCGGAAAAGAAGCTTGATCTTATCTATTGAGTAGCCTTTCTCTGTAAAGTATTTTACAGTTAGAGAAAATTTTTCAAGCTTTCCTCCTAGACATTCTACTAACTTATCAAGACCTATTCCCATATGCTAAAAACTATCAAGAAATCAGAGCTGACCTACATCCATAGCCTTATACTTTCCTATATTTTCTGGGATACAATTTAGCTTATTAGCCGTGAACTTGTTTACAACTTTTATAAGCAGATGAGAGTTATACCCTCGGAAATTATGACAGATAAGGGGCACTTTAGTTTCGAAAGAGCCTATACGCAACTTTTTATTACAAGAGTCATGAGCTGGGCCTCGGTATTTACCACTTATATGATCATAATCTTTTACCTTGTAGTTAAGAGAACTTAAAGCTTCATGGTATTTTTTTTGTATCTTTTTCTTTTCTGGGTGATCCTTTTCCATACTAGCTTCCCATTCTTTAAGTTTTAGCAATCTATGGTTTGCTTCTTCAAATTTTTGTAATACTTCTTGTGATGGCTTTAGAAAAGGTCCCTTGCAAATCTAGTATTCTGTCGGCTCATTGTATGCTCTAAGATCTCCTGTTGCCATTATCATTTTTGCAGGTACGGATAAATCTGCCTGAATATTTAGAAGCTCTTCTTCAATTCTTTCAACGAATTTTTCTAAGGCATCTGTCCCTCTATATAGATTATGACTTACAACCTCATAATTAAGTGAACTGTCTATGCGAACTATTATATAGCAGTATCTACATGGTTTGTGTATCTGTAATCTTTCAGTATGAGTTAACTTTGTTTTCTCTTCTGGAGTTAACTTTTCGGTTAATATTTCTAGATCCCAGAAAATATGATATGGGTTGGGTTGTATGCATTTATAATTATAAAAAGCTTTAATAGCCTTATTTTTTACTAGCATTTGTGGTCGCTAAGGAGCATTGTTCAAACCTTTGCATTTCGGCAAATGTTCCTTGTATCCTTTCTCTGCTGAATATACATGAAAGCAATATCGACAAAAGTATTTTTTTCCTTTATATTTACTATGATTGTATACTAATTTGTGAAGGTCTTTGATGATACAGTAGTGGTTTTTATCCTCTTCTGTAATCACCAAAAGATTAACAGGTTTGTATTCTTCTTCTCTTCTCTCTGAGACATAACGAAAGTCAAGACATTCATTCTGGTTGTGCCACTTGTAAACATATAGGCTAATCTCTGGATTATTCTCTTCGAACTTCTTATAAACTGGTGTTGAGACCGGTACCGAAATTGAAATATTATCCATGTTAAGTTCCTCCACGAAACCTCCATATAGGTGATGTGGATTTCTTTCTGAATGAACTTTAACTGGATACAAAGCTTCCAGAACACTCCACCTGAAATACCAATCATCATCATTTTGAATATTAATAATTTCATTATTATGTTTTGGCAAAGTTTTGGGCAAAGGTATATAGGCAGTAGGTCTAATTGAATTGAAATCAGCTATTTCTATACTAAATTCTTCTATATATTCTGGGTAAGTATCAGATATTTGGTATATTAGTTATCTCTAACTGTTACACTATTACTTACTTATAAAATTTTTTCTTTAATTAATTATTTTATATGCACTTATCAATTTTCAATTATATAAACCCTAGTGAAAACCGATAATAAGTATTTACAAGCTTTCTAAAGTGATTCTAGCTATTGCAAAACTGAAGCATTAACTAATTATTAATTAATCTTTTCGAATCTAGTAATAAAAAAGTAGGATGATTGGCAAATATTCTTGTCTATTTCTCTGCAATACCAGAAAGGCTTGTGGGAATACTAGTACTAGGTCTGAAGGATGTCAGTTTTATTGGAAAGCTAAAAAATAAGTACCATGTTCTGATTGCGGAAAACCTACAGCCTCTGCTTGTGGACGATGCCCAGCACATATCAGAGGGTACTATGTTACTCAATACCATGATAGATTGTGGGCTGAAGCTTTAATCCTAGAATATACCAAGGGTATAGCAGATGATGTAACGTGTATATTGCTCATATTTTTTTTACTAGATTTATTAGATCATTTTTATGAGCTAGAAATTGCCAGAATTGTTTTTGTAATATATAATTTTTCT
>CAJVQC010000586.1:0-12424 GCA_910592285.1 Racocetra persica | reverse complement strand
TGAACATAAAAAGAAGCTATAAAAAAAGAAATAGATTTACTAAAATTCGAATATCTCTGGCACAAAAACTGATTTTAATAGATAAAGGATATACTGAAATTAGATAAAATTTAGTTAGTAATCTTGATACCATACCTAGTAGTTTGCATCGAGAATGAGTTGAAGGACTATGAATATATAGTAATATCTAATGAGGTAGTTCTTTGATATAAATAGTAATCAGACAGCTCTAATCTGATTTGTTACTTAACAGTAATATAATTATTGTATATATATACAAATAGTATTGAAAATCAGAAAGTTTAAATAGAGAACCCAGAGGCAGATCTCAGGTATAGCATCTAGTGAGTAACCTACAGCCAGAATCCTTAATTATATTATAACTAAAGTTATATATGTAGCTAGTTGTATTTTCATTAATAAACTACTGTATATATATAATATAATTATATATTATTTAATAATAAAGATATATAGGCAAGATTGCTGCTCAGTAAAAAAAAAAATAAAAAATAAAGAAACTATAAATAGATAAAGCTTAAAAATAAATGAAATAAAGATTGGGGTTGTGTAATATTGATTTGTAATCTAAAATTTGCAGATCTAGATATTCTAAAGAGTCAGAATCTTTTAGAAGAAAAAAGAGAATTTTTGTAAAATTAATTAAAATTTTTATAACAGAGTTTTGAAGTATTTAAGTTGTAAAATTGTCAGTTTTGGTCTATTTTAAATATATTGTATTTCAAAATAAAGCTACAAATAAGCTAAATCTTTTTGTATTAAAGAGCAATAAAGGTTTACTTAATAAGTTTTTGAGTTTTTATTTAAAGAAGCTAAGTATACAAATTTGATTATATCTTAGTAGCAATGACTTTTAGAAATATAAAACAAGACTATTTATATATAAAATTTTATCAAAAACAATTTTACTTAGATAGCTAAAGTAGATTTACTTAGTAAAATATTGAGTAAAGTGCAGTTGTTTTTAAAAAAAATTTAGTACAAGTAATTAAAAAATTTTTTATTTTAATTTTATTAGATTATAAAATTAAAATAAAAAATTGATCAAATTTGATTAAATAAGTATTAATAAGTTTTGTTTAAAATTTAGATATCTATAAAAAAAAAGCTGTAGCTAAATTTTTTTAATTTTTAATTAATATTTCTCAATAACACAAATTTGATGATTTTTTATTATAATTTTACAAGTTTACATATTAAAATAAAAATTTTTTGTAAAATTTGGTTAAATGATTATTAAAAGATTATTATTTAATTAATAATCTACCTGTTAACTGAAGAATAGGCAAAATATGATATCTTTTATCTAAATTTTTTTTCTTACTAAGTTAATGATATATTTCCATTAATTAAAAGTTGTAGAGCTTGTTAAAATGTATCTAATAGTAGTTAGATTATCAAATTAGCTTAGTAGATAGCGAAATATCATCAAAAATAATTGGCTAACTATATAAAAATCTGTGATAGAAATTATATATGAAAAACACTATAGGCGAAATGTGGTGTGCTTCTATCTAAAACTTTTTTTCTTACTAAATTAATAATATATACCCACTAATTAAAAGTTGTAGAGCTTATTAAAATATATCTAACAGTAGTTAGATGTGTCTTGATAAGCTCTACAACTTTTAATTAGTAGATATATATTATTAACTTAGTAAGAAAAAAGTTTTAGATAGAAGCATACCACATTTTATCTATAGTGATTTTCATATGATTTCTATCACAAATTTTTATCTAGTTGGCCAATCAGTTTTTGATGATATCTCGCTATCTACTAGGCTGATTTAGATGATCTAATCACTATTAAATGCATCTTGATGAGCTCTACAACTTTTAATTAGTGAATATATATTGTTAACTTAGCAAGAAAAAAAAATTTAGATAGAAGATGCCACATTTTGCCTATTCTTCAGTTGATAAACAAATTATTAATTAAATTTTTTAATAAATTTAAAATTTTAAATAATAATTTCTTAACAATATCTATTTAAATTTAATAAATTTTTTTATTTTAACTATAAAAACTTGTAAAATTAAAATAAAATAAAAATATTAAATTTAGTTGATAGTTGTTAAAAAATATTAATTAACAAAATTTAGCTACAGCTTCTTTTTTGCAAATATTTAAATTTTAAATAAAAACCTTTTGATATTTATCTAATCAAATTTAATCATTTTTTTTATTTTAATTTTATAATTATATAAAATTAAATTAAATAAATTTTAATTAAATTTGATTAAATATGTATCAAAAAATTTTTATTCAAAGTTTTAGTATTTGTAAAAAAAAAACTGTAGTTAAATTTTTTAATATTAATTAATAATTCTTAATAATTAAAAATTTAAATTTAATAATTTTTTTCAATAATTATAAAATACACCATAGGTGTTATTGGTGTTAATATGTTTTTAGCTAAAATTTAGGGTTAGGGTGCAACTTTAGGGTAAGATAGGGGTTAAATATAAAAGGTCAAAATTTTAGTTAGCATAAGGTTTTTTGGGGTTCTGAATATTTTTACTTAATACTCCAAAGAGGTGTTAGCTAGTATATTTTTGAGATATAGCAACTATGGTATTCAACACCTATAGTATATTTTAGTAAACTTGATTTTTTTTATTTTAATTTTACAAACTTGTAGAATTAAAATAAAAACTTTTATCAAGTTTGATTTAGTAGTTATCAAAAAATTTTATTTAATTTTAATTTTTGATATTTTTTATTAATAACTATTAGATCAAACTTAACAAAACTTTTTTATTAAATTCTACAAGCTTATAAATTAAAATAAAAAATTTATTAAGTTTAACTACATAGATATTAAAAACTTTGCTAAAAATAAAAAAATTAAAAAATTATTAGAATATTTATTAAATTGATAAATCAAACTATACTTAAGATTATATATATTAGAGTTTTTATAGATAAATTTTTTAATTTAGTAATATGTAACTATATCTTTTTAATATAACTAAAAATATTAAAATAAGACCTTATTTATATTTTTATTAGTAATTTTAAAATTAGTATCTATATAAAATTATATAAATATAATATTATTTGTATAAATACAAATAAAAATTAAAATTGACATTATATGCAAAAATAAAAATTTAAATATATTTATTTGCAATTGAAATTTATTAAAGTAATTAAGATTTATTTAAATTTGTTTATATTTATACAAATCTAGATAAGTTTAATTTAGATTGTATAAGTTTTATAAAAAAATTTTAGTTATTATATTTTAATTTTAATTAGATATTTTAGTAATATTCTAATTATATTCTAATTAATAATCTTAAAAATATTGTATAAATTTTATTACAAAAAGTATTTAGAAAGTATTCTAAAAATATTTTATATTTAAATTAAAAATTTTAATAATAAAATATATTCTAGAAAAACTATAAGAAATATTCAATTTTATATTTATATATAATTTTAATTTTAATAATAAAGTATATTTTAGAAAAAGAATTTATAAAAAAACTTTTTCTAACAATCTTTTAGTCAACTACTATTTTACTGAACTACAGCAAATAACATAGAAAATAATGATATTAATACTATAATACTCTTGGTTTTATATAAGCAAACTTGTTATTGACAAAGCCTAAAATATATAAAATACTGAAAGTAAGCATATATGAATATTAGGTAGATTTGTGTTTTAGGTCAAGTTTTCTTTCTGCAATAGACTTTCTTATATATTTGATACTCAAACTAAAAAGTTTATTCTAGAAACAAGAAAAGCAAGGGTCTCTGATTAAGAATATTAAATGAAAACAAAAAGTAAACTATATAACTATAAAACTTACAAAAAGAACCTTATATATTCTTGTTAACCACTCATTTTACTTTAAAAAAAATTTTGTTAAAAGTAGACAATTTAGTTATCCCTTCTAAAAAATCAACATTATAATTACCAAAATAGTTAGTATTATTTATTTATTTTTTAGTTAGAACAAATATGTGAATTTAATAATAGGTAATAAATTATATATTTCAAATATGATACTTTGAATAAACAATAATCTAAAACCTCAAGTATAAATTTTTGACTTCTCTATATTGCTAATATCAAAGAAGCTTTTTTTTTGATTAAAGAGTTTTTTGTTACTTAAATATATTAATTATGTAGATTTAGAGTAGAAACTAGTTTAACTAGTAGTATAGTTAAAACTCACTTATATTTTTCCTTTTGTCTAGTAAGTATTTGAAGATATAATTTATATTGAGATATAATTTAAATATATAAACCTCAATAAATACAATACAGTTATATATATACAGCCAATCAAAATTAATTTAATATATTTAATAATTAAAATTTTTGAGTAGTAGATCTAGAATAGCTCAAGCACTAATTGCAATCTTTATTTAAATTAATCATAGCATTTAAGTATTATCTCGATTACTATTTAATTAAATTAAGAAAAATGTTTAAGAATAGTCTAAATAATATAAAATATTATATATTATGTATTGTAATTTATTGTATAATAATTAATATTAGTTCTTTACAATAGCAATTTTTTTGAGATATATTTTAGATCTATAACTTACTAAATAATTATAGCATTTACTAAAAATAGAAATATAACTAAAAATTAATATAAAAGAGAATATAAGTTAGGTAAAATTAATATAGAAAATTTAATTTGCTAAAAAATAAGATATAAATTAGATTAGAATATAATTTAGTAGAAATATAAATAAGGTTTAACTATATAAAATTTTTATAAAACCTAATATAGGCTTATAATTGTAACCATCTGATATAGATAAAAAATTCTATATTTTTTTTTTGTTTTCTTTTTACTCTTTACTTTCTTGTTTATATATTTTATTATACTCTTCTATATCTCTGCATTTTTTGTTATATATAGTTTTTTTCTTTCTTTTATTTTTCTATAAAAAGATACTATCAAATTGGCAGTATTCTATTATAAAGCAGTATCAGATAAGAGTCTTGATTAGGTATTATTTTATTAATCATACTCTATTATGCAATTAGATTATTTGTAATACTCATTTAATAGTTAGTTAATTTTGAAGTAGCTACAAAATATCAAAACAAAAGTTTTATTGTCAGAGTACTATTAGAAAGTATGTGTCTACTTATAGCTTAAATGAACAAGTATTCTTGGTATAATCTGTTAAAATAAAACAAAATATATATATATTTTAGAAAAACTATCTTTTAAACTGTATTCTAAACAAATTTGTCTGAAAATTAAATTATATTTAGTGTTTTTTAAATAAAACTAGTATATAACCTATTATATTGCTCTGAGTAACTTATACATATCTATCAAAGCTACAGATCTGACATCTCTCAGCTACCTCTAGGGCGCCCAAAAGTGGTCTGCCTTACTGGATAAGGCTTATGCCTACACCGGGGGCTGCACCAAGCTAGCCTGCAAAACCATACCAAAATGGTTTTGCTTTATTTACAATATAATTTTTAATCGATGCAAACCAAGTCACTTTTTTTGTTTTTTTTTTTTCCTCTTTTCCTTTTCTTTTCTTTTTCTTTACTTTTCTCTTGGTTTGGTCTTGGTTAGTAAGAGACTCCTTTATAGTCTTAAGCAACTGCTTTATGTTAGAACTCGAGCTCCCAATTTTCAGATTCCATCTTCTCTTTTTCTTAGCATCTATGCCTTCTTCTTTTTCTTATTCATTGATGGCTGAATATCTTCGCTTCCAAATGTTCTCATAAAAGAAATTTTATACTAAATTCACAAATAGTTTCTTGCTTTTTTTAGTGGCTTTATGATGTCAAGAAGTTTTCTGAAAACTACTTCCTGAATTAGACCCTTGAGGATGCCAGTTCTTGTTCTGATTCTTTCTTCTCTTGTTGGACCCCATAATGTGTTCTTAAGTTGGACTTTACTGAGCTAGCTTTTTGTTTCTGTAGATAAGACCGCCCAAGCTATATTTGATATAGTTTATTCTAATTCATTTCATCTTTTTTCATACTTCTCACATTTTGTTAGATAAGCTTGGTCTTCTTCTTTATCTTTTCCATAAATTACACAAAAGGGGTTTTCATATAGATCTGATCTTCTGGTAGCCAAGTTTTTAAGTACTGATAATCTTTCATATAGACACTTGATTAGTACCCCTAGTCATTGGTTCTTCTTTGAGCTAGTACATCTGCTTCCATTTTGACTTCTGATTTTTCTCCACAGAATTGGCTAGTGATTTGTTTCTGATGTGTCGTCTGGTTCTTCTTTTTGTATTGCAGACGATGTTCTCCAGTCTAAACTCATTTGGAAACAAAGAACTGTTTGGATAAATTGTCTTGAAGATTCTTCAACTACTTCACCATCCCAACATAAAGAGATGTTTGCCTCTTGGGGTTTTTCTACTATATCTTTTTTATTATCTATTTTAGAATCCAATTTTGCTAGCTTATCTGCTAAATCATTCCATCTATTATTACTATAGCCTTTAACCTTTACTAATTCTAATTGTATTTCCGTAACCCTAATTATATCAGCTATACTATTTACTAAACTAAAATTCTTCTCTTTGAAAGTTTGTTGTATTGTACTTTTTTTCCTTCTCTTTTTTATATTTTCTATTGCCACCACACTGTCTGTATAAATTTTTACTTTTCTTTTTCTTGGTAACAAAAGGAGCACATACCAAATTCCGAGTAGTTCTGCTTTTGTCATTGAAAGCCAATTTCTTACTCTGAAAAAGCTTTCATTTACTTTTTGATCTTCAGTCTCATTAATTTGTATCCAACTGGCTCCTATTTTTGCTGGTTCATTCTGTGCAGATATATTTCCACTTCTAAGAGATCTATCAGTATAAAAAGTCATTTGGGACAGTGGTGGGCTTTTCTTCATTTCTGCATTCTTTTCTATGAGATCTTTCTTCATTTTCTCACTGATATGTTGTTTATTAATGATTTCAATGTCTAGGTTATAATATCGAACTTTCTGCACCTCTCTTTTGTTTGGTGCAATTTTAAGACTTGAGAGCCACTATACTATTTTGAACACTTCTTGGTCAATCTTAAGAGTATTTTCTCTTTGTTTGTTCACATATTTCATAATAGTTCCCTGTAATGATTCCTTCTTTACTTGTGATCTGCATGAATTTTTCTGCTTTTCTTGGTCAAGCTCACAACCTTTGTATTTTTTTAATTTGACTATTCGTGTGTTTAGATCTCCAATGTTCTGTTAAAAACCCTTTATACTACTCTTTCCTTTCAGTAATCTTCTTAATAACTGGGTTTTTATTTTCTTTGTTTTTCATATTCTGAACTAAGATTTAATCTTTCTTTCTACGATCATCTTCTAGAGGATCTAAAATGGTTTGAATTACCCACACATTTAGGCTTTCTGTCTTGAATTCTATTTAACAGTTCTTTTTTCTTTATCTTCTAGAACTCTTTCTTCTATTGCTTGATACCATTTCACTTTTTTTCTTTACTGGAGCTGTTTCTAAGAATCTTTAGCTGTTGCCAGGTTATCAACCTGTCACCTGTACTTGTGAGCAGTTGCTTAAGTGAAATCAGGTTCAATTTCCTTAAAGTTCTAGCTACTAACACAGTAAAGTTCTCTTTGAGTATCTCTGCTAGTTTGTAATCTTTGCTTTCTGTTGCCAGAGTTGTGCTTCTGAACTTTAGTATGATTTTTAGTTCTCTGGCATTTAGCATTACTTTGTATGCTAAGTTGTTTTTTCAAATATGTGCACAGGCTGCTGGTAGTTTTTCATGCCATGTATTCTCTGTTAATCCAATTGATCTTATACCATTGAGTATTCTTACCAGCGTTAAAAACTCCTCTGCACCAGAGGTATTTAATCAGAGGTGTAGGCTGGAGATCTGTTTTGTTAAGAGTTTGTTCTATAAAGCATTGCAGTTGCCAATACTTCTGTATAAAATCATGCTATTACTTATAGTTCTTGCAAGTCCTATCTTGTTTTTGGTCAGCGCGAAAAGGGGGTTTGAAGACTATCAATTACCCTTTGCTTAAATCTAAAGACTTGTAGTATATAACACAGCTTTAAAACTATACATATATTATTAATATATGCTGCTTGTACTATAGTTATTTTTTTAGATTAAGAATCCTTGCTGTTGAATAGATAATCTCCTTTGCTTTTGTCTTTACTAAAGATTCATTTAAATTGTTATTTAGCCATACTCCAAAGAATCTTGTAATTTTATTCCTCACCTTCTCTGCAAGCCACTCATTACCAAAAAAGAGCTTTCAGTTTTTCTTTTTTTCTAATGAGTTGCAGACAATTAGTTTAGATTTCTTTCTGTTAATCTGTATGTCATTAAATTTAAAAACTCTTCTGTGATTCGAATAATCTTTTCCATTTGAGTTTTATTCTCTGCGATCTATGTCTTATCGTCAGCATATACTACTACCGCTTGTCTCCATATGATCTCTTTGTACTGATTTATATTATTGTTAACTGTGATTCTTTGTCTAATGATGTATCTTAGCTTTGTATCTTCCTGAATTCTTGACAGTAATGGATTGTAGAAGATTTTCCAAATGAGTGGTGAGATCACTTCTCCTTGCTCAATACCATCATTTATTTCAAAACCCTCTGTAGTGCCTAGGTCTGTGATAATTTTGGATTGTCTATTCTCGAAGAGATTCAGTATGAAGGTTATTGTTATTTGTAGAATCTTGATTCTTTTCAGAGCTAGCTCTAAGGATCTTAGTGAGACTGAGTTAAAAGCCTTTTTCATATCTTGTAGAACTAGTTAAAGCTCTCTGTTATTGTCTTTTGCATCTTCTATTATTGCATTTATTATTTGCACTGATTCCTCCATAGAGTTGCTAGGCAAACTAGTAAAGTTTGGTCCTTTTAGAATATCTTTTTCTGCAAAAACTTTTGCTAAATGTTTGGTTACAATTTTAGTCATGCATTTTCTAAAAGTTTCTAGCAGCGCTATTGGTCTAATATTGTTTAGGTTATATCTCCAGTCTGAGTCTTTTGGAATAGAATAAATTTGTGAGATCTTCTACTTGATCGGCATCTTTTCAGAATATATACAGCTTTCTGCAAAAAGATGGAATATCTTCTGTGCTTGTGGGCTTGCTGCTTTGATTAGAGTATATGTAATTTCTGAAACTCCTGGTGCCGTATTTTTTTTAAACTCCCCTAACATATTTGACCATTCTTCTTCTAAGATATTCTGCGTGAGTTTATTATACCAACTTTCTTGTATTCTCTTCATTGGCCTGTAAATCTCTTTCTAGTTGCTCTTCTAGAGCTCTTGGTTGAAGTTGCGAGATCTAAATTGTTCTTAAAAATGCTTCTTTGTTTTGACGAGAACCTCTATCGAGTAGTGATAAGTTCTCTCTGCAATTCTCGGTCTATTAAGAGTCTATCAATTTTTATCTTCTTAAAGGGCTTCTCTAGAAGGCTTGCAATCATTTTGTCTTGTCTGCCATCTATCATCTGATTTCTTCTTTTAATATTTTCCTCTATCTTTATTCATTTCTAATACTCAATCTTGTTTGCTCTTTTCGCAAACAGGATCTTCTACCAGCCCTTAAGATCATCTATTAGGTCATATAACCAAACGGTTATTGCCTTGTTAATATTTGTTTTGTGTTATTGATTTATGAACTCACTTTCTGTGATGAGATCTAGTATATTCTCAGAGATAAGTTCTAATTTAATGTTTTTTCTTTCAATGTTTATCCAACAACCTAATTGCATCAGAGAGTAAGCTAATTTGGATTCTTTAGCATTTTTTCTCTTGTTCTGTGCCGTGTTGCTCACTTTTTTTTTTCGGCAGATTGCTTCTTGCTATGCGAGTAATGCCTTACTTATAGTGTTTCAAAGTTCATCCAGCTCTGGAGATTCTTTTCTTTGTTGTTGAGTTTTGTTTATAAGGCTTGTTATGCTTGCACTCTTGCTAAGTAGGCTATCTATTTGTCTTCTGTAGTTTTTCTAGTTCTCTTCAGATGCCTTATCAATAAGAAAAATTGTTCATGTTTGTTTATTTCTTTTGCATGCTGCGGTACTCTAAGATGCACTGAGATGTCTGAGATCGATTCTGGCTATCATTGCCTCGTAGTTGCTATTTGTATAAACATCTATTTCTTGTATTTCTGTATCGAATAAACTATATATGAGTTCTTCAGATAACCATATCTGGTCTATTCTTGTGATTGTATCCCCATTTGACCATATAAATCTTTTGGTTCTTGGGTAAAGTGTTCTAAAAGTATCTGTGAAATCTTGTCTCTGTCACCAGTTTAGAAAAAGATCTTGTTTAACTTGTTTCGAGATTGAACTTCTGTCCAATTTTGGATCAGTTATACTATTAAAATCTTCTATGACTATTACTTGTGATCTGAGAGACTGGTTGATGAATTTTTCAATAATCTTTTTCTGTGCATTTTTCTTCTCATAAACATTATTTGGAGGAATATAAAGCATTATTATTATAATCTCTAGTTGTTTAAGAACTAAACTTACTGAGATTAGATACTCATTAATTTTATTTATTTGTCTTATATATTTCTCTTATTGCTCGTTTATTAGCAAACTGACTCTAGAGCCTTTCTTCTTGTTCTTATCTGAGCTAGCCCAAAAGCTCTTATACTTTGAGTATTCTCTAGTTAACCACATCCTTTCTTTACTTGAGATGTTAGTTTTGGCTATTTCTAAGATGTTTATTGTATTGTCTGTTGTCCACTCATATAAAGAATCTATTTTCTGAGTATTACTTTTGATACCATTAATATTATGAGTTGCTATGTTAAGTTCTGTTCTCCTTCTTGTATCACTTCTATTTATACTATCTATACTGTTCATACTTTCTTCCCAAATTGACACCTGTCTGTGTGCAATCTTTTTAACCTTTCTGTCTTCTGTGTTTGTTGATTGGCAAAAGAAAATCTTTTCTTTATCGAACTTTTTCTTGTTATCTTCTTGCAAAAAGGGGTTAATTCTTTTGCCAGTTTTCTGTGATTCAACTATTGCTCCTATTTAGAAGCGTTGAGCAACCCCGGTTGCTTACTCAGTTTTTTTAAATAACAAAGAATCTTGAGTAATATTGATTGATATTGGTCGATCCTAGCTGCCAAATTGTCTCTTTCGACTACTTTTCCATTTTTTGAAGTTTCCTTTTTCTTCAGGTTGGTGTATTCTTCTTTCTCGTTTTTGTATCTTCTAGTATTTTCTTTATCACTTTCTAACATACAGATAGTAAGAGATTCTCTCTTCTTCTCTGAAGTTACTGCATTAAATCTAGATCTTCTTTCTTCATCACTAGATTCTTTGTATCATCTTTTGTCAGAGTTTTGATTCTATTTTTTTTTAGTTGATTTTTCTGAAAGAAAACCCTCTTCTGACTTTGGTTGTACCCAATAGAGTTCTAGGTTATTGTATCTAACTGGTTTTCTTTGGGCTTCTTTTATTTCACACTCATTTGCAAAGGTGACCTTTGCTGTTTGTTTCATGAAACCACTTCTCCTTTTTGGAATGTAACCTGCTTTTGCTTCTCTGTTTTTAAGATTTCTTAATATAAGAGTTTCTGAGAGGCCTTCTGTAATTCCTGTGAGTTTTGCTATGTATTTATGTCTTTTGTCTCTTTCTTCGTGATCCTCTTTTCTACTAGAAACATGTGCTAACCTTCCATCTCCAACTGGTAAAACCCAAGGAATGTCTTAATCTTCTGGTTTTTCACTTACTCTACCACTGCTAAAGCTCTATTGTTTCTACGTTTAATATTTATATCATCGATTGAATCTAACTTTCTGTATATATATTTAATTTCTTTTGTATTTATATCTATCAGAAGATCTCAGATCGTGATGCAGTTCATATTTATGCATCTGTTGTGATTATAGTTTCTTAAAGATTGTTCAGACTTTTCTTAGAATTTTTTGCCTTTATATGGGGTTGCTTCTTCTGCTTGGTCTTGTTCTCTAGCTTTGGTTTTCTTCCAATTGTTGTTGAAGCTTCTTCTGTCTTTGTTCTTGTCTGGTTTGGTGCATTGATTTAAATATGTATTTCTTGTTTCTTCTGGAATTAACGTGAGCCAGTCACCTTCTTTTCTTTCAATCCTATTGACTGCTAGGTTTCTACTATATTTATAGTCAAAACTAACTTCTACCCAGGAATTTCCTCTTTTGAATTTTTCTTCAACACCTCTAATATGTTTGTTATCTTCCAGAATTCTTCTGACATAACCTGCTCTTTTTTCATCTGTATTGCTAGGGAGATTGTATGATGATATATTGGCAAGAAACACTTTGTTACCTTCACAATTTCTATTTTCAGGTGACCAAATACTTTGTTCTAAGGGTATGGTATAAATTAGATAGTTTTGGTTAAAATCTTGAGTTTTCATCCTCTTGATTTCTTCTTGTTTATATTCTTTACTTCTTTTGATAGTATCTG
>CAJVQC010000585.1:0-12425 GCA_910592285.1 Racocetra persica | reverse complement strand
TTAAAGGCACGTTTCAATTCACCAAATAAAGTTGATTTTCTTTGAGAAGGTTTTTTAAAGATAAATTGAGGGGGAGTGGATTTAGAAGGATGAAGAGAATTTGAGACAGAAGAATCCATGGAAGTGGACCGTGAGAACTCATCAGTACTAAGTTGAGGAGTAAGGTCATCACGACTCATACTGCTATTTGAAGAACCTAATAAATGTATTTGAAGCATTTTAGGATCCTCGTTTGTAGAAATAGAAAATTCGGTAGAGGATGAAGGTAGTATAGAAGTGGTATTTGAATAATGAGTTTGGTCATCTATCCATTCTTCTTTAAATAAAGGAATATCTTCACGGATCATTACTTGCGGTGGAGTTGATAAAGAATTTTTTTGAAATGATGGAAAATGTATACTCGAGTGTTGAGTAAAAGTATAATCAAGTGACATTCTTCTAATATACTTCTAATATACTTCTAATATACTTCTAATATAAGTATAATTTTAAACAATGACTTTATTGAATTTATAAAAATATTTTAATGAAAAATGAGTTAGGAGTTAGTAGTAAAATGATAAAAAAAAGATATTTTTTGATATGCAGCTAAAAAAAAAGAAATCTCGCGGGAAGTTATGTATAAATAGTTTTTTTTTTTTTTTATTATATTATTAATAATATATATCTAATATTTAATTAATGTAATGCTGATACGTATCAAAGATCTTCATCAATGATGATTCGGTTACAAAATTGAACCGAAATGCTTTATTTGGATAGGTTAATTATGTCATTTTTTATTAATTGTTATTATTGTAATTATTGTAATTATTGTAAGGGAATAAAGAAAAATAAAAGAAGGGCTAGACGCAGGTTCACGCAGTCCATGGTATGAAAAAAATAAATTATACATATATGAATAATAGTAAAATGTAAACATTAATGTACAACAAATACACATGTATAGTTTCTGGACAACACTAGACTCCGAAAGTTTCTGCGGTATAATTTAAATTTGTTGTTACTGCATTTTTCCTGCGGATTGACTAGGTTTACTGTAATGTATAATAATAAAATATTAGTCATTGATATTCTTTCATTGACGTAATAATTCCGGAGTTATGAAACTGTGTATTAATTAATCATTATGATGAACCGTTTATCATTTTCTACAAGCACTTTAGGCACTTTAAGCACTTTAAGCACATTCAAGCAAGGATCAAACTTCAGCAAGACAAAAAAGTGAAACTAATCTATTCGAGCTTTAACATCCATTTTTAATATATTAATACGTATTCGGATAGATATTAGTAACTTTATTAGTCCCCTTATCGTTAAACATATTTGTTTGTTACTTATGCTTGCACCCACATGGCAATTATAGCAATTATAGTATTGTGGACCCATGTTTAAATTGTATTCCCATTCTATCCATTCGGTGAATTTATTATCCAACTGAAAAACTGAAATGCCGTTGAAATATTCTAGACTTTTTACCAAATTTGTCAATTTTTTTTACCATCACTGGATATTCGAAACTGATCGACCAAGCCTATGAACCATCGGCCCCTTGGCCGGATCGGTCTGGACTATTTTATATGTACATGTGTACGTACATATGTACGTACATCTAAGGTTTTAAAGATCTAGATCCTAAACGAAACAACCAATAAAATAGTTCGTTTCAGAGTCGAGACCGACTGAATCGATTACCCATTCTACATACATATTCTATGAATTTAACATTCTTAATTAGATTCTAAAATATATAAAAACTTTAAATGACAAGAAACCCTAATATAAATGATAGGAAACTCCCTTGGATTACAAGAATCCCCAATATGAACAATAATGTAAATGATCAGATAAATGATAAGAAACCTTAATTTAAATGATTAGAAACCTTAATTTAAAATACTAATAAACCAATAAGAAGTACGAAAGTTCCCTCGGAAATACTTGAAATACTTAATTTGAAATATTTTAATCTTTAATTTCGAATAATTCTGATACATGTTTCTGACTTCAATTTTTGACGTATCAGATTTTATCTTTTTTTCCATATTCCCTTTAGATCGTTCGTATATGCTATTTTTATTTTCCTTTAAGTCATATATAGTATATCGATTCCTATATTTTTATCATTCTCTTACATAATAATCTTCAAAGGTTTATCATAACAGATAATACAAATGTAAATGTAACAAATGTAAATCGTATAAACTAACACTAATTTTACGTTGATGTATCTGGTATATAAATATAATAATTATATATTATTAATTTCTGTATTATAATATTTAACGTTAGCGCTAACACCCATACTTTAATCCTGTTTCTGTGTCACAATTGGAGAACCCTTCAGTTTGACATCCTGACATGTCTTCATAATCTTTTTGATACTCATGAGCTTTTCCTTTTTCATGTTCTAAATTTACAATTTTCTGCATATATGCAAGGAGTCTTAATTATTTGTCGCCTTATTAAGAAAAATTTTCTTATTCTCCTTCGTTTTAATAACTCTTCAATTGGTTCTGCTGTCCCAATTACTATATTTTCTCGAGCTGGCCCACATCTCGCTCCTAATTGTTCCTTAATTATATCTTTGTCTACCGTATTTATAGGTGTACCTGCGTGTATGAAATTCGTTTCTTGATCTTCTTGTATGTTACAACAACTACCAAAATTCTGTTCGTTGTTACCTTTATTAAATTTTATTTATTTATTAAAAGTTTTTTTTAATACTAAATTTTTTTTTTTTTTTTTTTTGTTATGAATTTTCTATTATTAAATAAACTTACTTCCATACATTTTACTTGATTCTACATCATCAGCGATATCTGCAAATAAAGGTTCTCGGCGAAGAATTACGTTAAAACTATTTTCATTTTGCTTGAGTCTTTCAACTTGCTACTTTTGTTCATCAAGTTCTTCTAACTCATGTAATTCTTCTGAACTTAATTGAAATTCATTATTAGTTAAACAAAATCCTGTGACAATTTTTGGTTTAGAGCATCCTTCTGGAAAAATCGGGCAAGTAGCGGATTGAATTGGGCATGTAGCAGGCTCGATTACCAGGCATTCTTGATTAGACATGTAGCAGGCTCGATTACCAGGCATTCTTGATTAGACATGTAGCAGGTTCGATTACCGAGCATTCTGCAGGACAATCATCGGGTTGGATTAGACATGTAGCAGGTTCGATTACCGAGCATTCTGCAGGACAAATATCAGATAAAACTACAGGTGCTTGTCTTGAGTATATTTCTTCAAAAGGAAATGAAAGAACCAAAGAATAAGTCGTTAAAATTATTTAACATTAATATAATAACGCATTGACTCCTCATCTGTTTTGTTGCTATGCACTATTCAAACAAAGAAACATTGGCCATAAACGATAATTCAAGACAGTTTTATAAAAGGATATTGATTTAATCATTTTCTTTTCTTTTTAAAGATATATATCAGCTTGATTTTTCGATAAATTGTTTTAATGCGCTTTATTAAAATCATATGGTTTGCCTGATGATAAAATGAATTGTTTGTATTTACACGTATTAAATAATCAGCATATCAGATATCGTAACTAACATTAAATGTTACGTATATCCTAAACCGTCTTGCAGGCAAATTTTGCCTGTGTTCCATCAAATTATATTGTAATCTATCTTTCAAACCTCACAATAACAGTGTGACAGTTAAGGGATTACGCATAATGCATATTTTAAATCATCTTTAGGTATTTCCTGCATAAAATGTTCATAATTTGTTAAACAACATTTAAAACTACATCACCCAGGGTTGTTAATGGGGTTAAGTTAATAAATTTAGTGGTATGTACGTACGTATGTAAGTTACCAGATTACTACGTATTAATTTCTGCCAGCATAAGACAAAATGGCCCGGACAAAGTTTACTGGTAACTTGCCATTTTTGAGATATGTCTCTTTTCACTAGTGTAATCATTTCGATTTTAACGCAATATCTAATCTTGAAATTGGCCAATCTACAATATAACTAGACTAACTGCTATATAAATCTTTGTTAAAGAGTTAATTCAGAGTAAATTAAAAAAGAAATCGGCTCTCTCTGGTATTAGTATAAAATAAGCACTTTTGTTACGTACGTACGTACGTACGTATCAGGTATGTACTGTACGTCCTTGCCGGGTATTACAGAAATATGTATTGTATAAGCTAGCATGTAAGTAAAGTATACTATTGTTTGTATAGATGTAAGCTAAGAAAATTTACGAAAGTATGTATGACTAGGAATCGGGAACCGATGTAAGTCCGAAACGTAAAATAAATTATAAATTACAGCTGTTCTCATAAATTCTTGGGACA
Source organism: Racocetra persica (assembly GCA_910592285.1). Taxonomy (NCBI): domain Eukaryota; kingdom Fungi; phylum Glomeromycota; class Glomeromycetes; order Diversisporales; family Gigasporaceae; genus Racocetra; species Racocetra persica. The sequence goes on along the minus strand of CAJVQC010000585.1, from coordinate 8,097 downwards.
ACGGTAAAAAAAATTAACCGATGATCATTCAGCCGAATTCAATAAGTTTTGAATTCTGTGTTATCGGAATTACTGTAATGCCGAAAAATTTAATATCGATAAATACCGAATTCAAAACTTATCATTCAGCCGAATTCAATAAGTTTTGAATTCTGTGTTATCGGAATTACTGTAATGCTGAAAATTTTAATATCGATAAATACCGAATTCAAAACTTATCGAATTCGGCTTATCTGTCTTCCCGGAATTTATGAGAACAGCTGTAATTACTCTAAAGTGTATAAATAAGTTCCCGGGCAATTGATTTAAATCAGCCAATTATACGAATGTTTCTGTATCACCGTATTTACTAATCAATGACATGCAATCACGCGTGCGGACAGGCAAAATTACGATATTGACATATTTGTTTATGATAACTATACTGATGTATCAAAAAAGAATTTTTCATGGTCAAAAAATGCATCAACAAAGCAACTTTTGTATCACATATTGTGTAAAAAATTGAGTGTCCGGAGCGTAGCATATAAAATTTATCTTTGATAAGTTAACCTTTTTTAATAGTTAGGGTGAGTGCTAATATGCTAATATGCTAATAGGGATGTTAAACCGTTAAAAACTAGCTATATCAGTTACAAACTGAACCGATTTTAACTAGTTACATTAAACTGGTTATAAAATTCACATAAACAGTTTATTGAAACTAGTTAATTGGAATTATTAGACTATTTCGATTAATCAGCATGGATTTTGATTGGCTAAAAATTAAAGTTTCTTTTATACATGATAATACGTGATAGTATTTTTTATTAATAACTTTATAAATTTATATACAGTTACAAATTAGCTCATATGTAACATTTATAGTTTTATTACGTGTCAACAAACGATAAACTAGCTAGTTCAACCGGTTTTGGCTCAAACGATAACGGTTTGAGTCCCGAACTAAGTCAATATAGTTACATCCTAACTACTTTTTTCATGTTAGGTTTAGAATAGTTTATAATTACGTAGAATTTCTTAAAGAATTTCTTTTATGAACTATACATACATATTTTTTTAACTATACATTACATATTTGCTATATACATACTCGTTTTTCAAATCGATTAGTTATAGCTAATTGTCACATGTTTTTGATAAATTTAATTGGTCAAATAAATAATCACATGTTTTTTTGTATCAATTTGATTGGTTAAAGACATTTAACATTTAAATTTTATTATGTAGAGTCAATCAACGATTAGTTGATTAAAAATTTTCCTTTAGATCACTAACCGGTAGTTTACTTATTTGCGCGAGTAGCAAACCAAAAAAGGGTCGGTTAAAGCGGAGCGAATTCAATATATGATCTACATACCTGCATATGTTGTATTCTTGATATCTATATAACCCTTAACCTTAACCGCATCAAAAAGGTAACTCTAAACCTCGCTCCGCTTTAACCGACCCGCAAAAAAGGAAATCGAATTTTGTAAATAAACCAAGTGCGTAGAGATATAACATTAGAGGCTATAACAATAAATTGTTGCACCAAGGTCGATTTAAACACTAGTTTTTGAGTATTTTCGCTTTTTTCTTATTTCGCACCGGAACAGTTAAATTTTGTGCACTCCGATTGGCCATTTCCTTTTTAGGGTCTGTATTACTCGCGTGCGTGCAGGGTAACTTAAACGACAAATTTATTTCACTATCGCTACGTATCGCTATGTCGGCAAATAATTGAAACACCTCCTCAACGGCACATGTATGAGGCGCTTTACGCCTCATACATGCTACCGGAAGACATTTTCAACATCTAAGGAAATAAATAATACTTTTATCGTTATAACAATAACGATACGGTAATAGGACTTTGTGACCAAATTTGTCTCACAATTTAAATTATAAATATGCAATCAATAGAGTATGAATTTGGTCATTTTTTTCTTCCTCAATTTAAACGTTGAACAAAGGTTGATATGTCCACTGAGAAAGAGAATTCTGTAATATGCATTGATGAATGCAAAGAATTAAACCATGAAACGCTTAAAGATTCCGACACTACTATTCTCTCATCCACAAACCAAATTGTAAATGAACAACCTTCATCCCAAAACATTCAAATTCCCTTGAAGACTACTACATTTCCTACTTGTTGTTCACAAGGGAACTCACCAACTTCTGCACCTTGTGAATCAGCATACTTCGATGTGTATGGAGTTTCTTCTATATCTGATACATCGAATTATTGTATAAAATCAGCAATCAAACAACCTGATAACAATATACAAAGTTAATTTTTTTGGTTCTCATAACAATAAAATTTGAAAAATGACCCGGCAACCCGGCTCTTAATTTTATTTTCCAAAAATTTTATATATAAAAAAGTATATAAAATTTTCATAGACTTTTAAAAAACTTCACCCAGATAGTAAATATAGTCAAAAAATTTTTTAAGAATTTGACCCGGCCGGGTTATGAGAACCAAATTTATTAAGTTTGTACGGCCTAAAATCATAAAGACAATTGAATCGATCTTAACGATTGGAAAAATTCTTTTCACTCTTATTTTTATAACTGATTAAAAGATGAATGTAAGACGGTAGTCGATTTTTTTTTGTTCATTTTATATTATTATTTTTTTTTCTTTATGGCATATACTACTTGCTTTACACTATTGTATACTATTTTTTTTTTTTTTTTTTTTTTTTTTTCTAATACTGATAAAACTGAGATGTATATCGATATCTATCTCGTATACAAAAATTTAAATATTATACATTAGCTTTAAGCAAAAAGAATAATCTACAGAATAAAATTCTTGGTGTATGCGGTATAAAGAAAGATTCCTAAACAGTTTAATTAAAAAAAAAGATGATACGTATAATAATTGATAATAATAATAATAATAATAGTAATAATCATTAAATAAGATAATTATATAAAAATTTAAATATTTGATCAAGAATCAAAGTAATATGTAATACTTCTTTTTTAAACTTAACTCGTTTTTTTTGAGGTTCTATGATAAAAAAGCCTTGAGTAATTATAATACCTCGATTTTAGTTATTGTCCCAATTTTAGTTAAAGAGAATGAAATCCGAAAGTTATTAAAAAGAAATGCGGTTACATACTACATTAAGAGCCATGATTGGAAGAAGCTACATATTTAATGCTATGATTATCAGCATTTCCTTGACCATTATTATTATTTCCATGATTCGAGAAAACTCCAGCAGCGGCAAGGATGATAAGAATAAAAAATAAAAATAAAGTAACTCCTAAAGTGATTATATTTCTTTTTTTGTTTTGAAGCCATTTCTTTTCGGCCCATCTATAAAATTTTATAAATTTATTTTCTTCTTTCTTGGGAATTGGTTCTGGTAAACTTGGTAAATCTTTATCAACAAAAACAATACTTTTATGTTGTGAAGTTATGGATTGTCGTGGTGGTGGTCCATCTCCTTCCCATTCTTCTTCTACAATTTCGATAAATTCTTCTTTTTCATTATCATAAATTGTATATTTATGTATTTTTACTAACTGTGACTGTCGTTCTTCTTTACGATTTAGAAAAGAAAGTGACCTCCCTAACAACGACTTGGAATTTTTACGATCACATGACTCTTCCTGGTCCGTTATTGAGGATGTTGATGACTGTATACCAACTTTAGCTGCTTGTATCGGTACTCTATTCTTTTCCTTTATTAATTTTGTTTGGTCTGTCTCATCTCCTTCTAAAGAAATGTTTTCAACTGTTTCTGCTGAATTGGTTGATAATCTTGAAGTTGTAGGAAGAGGTTTTAATGTAACCTTTGAATGAGACGTGTTTGTAGCCGAAACATTTTCAAGTATTGAATGTTGATGCGTGCTCATTGGGTACAAGTAAAAACTGAAAAAGAAAAAAAAAAAAAATTAACAAAGTTCTCTTTCTTTCGGATAAGAAATTTTATTTTTCCTTGGAGAACTTTGTTTTTTTTGCCTCCAAAAAAGGAACATCCATACATTTATTAAATGTGGTTTTATTTATTTTTTACATGCAGAAAAATATCTTCATCATATATGTTTGGATAATGCTCATTCGGTAACACTACTCACGAAAAATAACCAATCCATCTTTTTGAAAATTTCCATAATTCAGGCATGTACGCCTCATATATAAGTGAAAGAGTTTAACAATTACACAAACGTTATGATTGATTATTTGACCTTACATTTATTTAAAAATTCATCTTTGCAAGTTATAAAATAACACCTCTATAATTATAATCATAACACCTACGTACATATATAATTACATAAAAAAAAATTTTTTTTTTTCAATTTTTTTTTTCAAGATATTACTAATTTTCGAATTTACTATGTAATTTTTCTCCAAGTTGCTGTCGACTAGGTTTACGGTCAAACCCCTTAAATGCAATTCGTAGGGATCAGAATTTTGTGAGTTTGCATTTAAAGAACAATAAGGAAATTGCATTTATGGAAGTTTTAGTATATATTTGGGCCAGAATTAAAAGTTGCATTTAAAGAGGTGTTGCATTTAGGGGTTGCATTTAGGGAGTGTCTAACTGTAGTTAGTATTAACGATAGAGTTATCAAATATTATTTAAAAAATTTTTAAGTATTTTTTTATTATCGTACAAAAAAAAATCATTTCTTTAAATGAATTTTATGACAATGTGATTTTTTAAAAAAAATAGATAATTATTTTTAGTTTTTATATATTTTTTTAGCACCCAGAAAATGTGTATCAGGTTGGGATCAAATGATCGTCCGGAAATATAGGTCGAAATGATAAGAAACCAAAATTATGTATTTGCATCAAACATTACATAAAAAGTTAATAATCGATATTGTCATTAGTATTAGCTTAACGTAATATGTCTTTTCTTCCTGCAAAAAAAAAAAAAAACTTACAGACAAGTTTTTAATATTGTGAACAAAATAAACTTTGAATATATCGAACCTCCTATTTCAGCAAATATTTCTGTTAGTTTATAAGTATCAGATTGAAAATTGCATTGTATGTTTGTATTTTATTCATAATTCAAAATTTATTTAAAAATTACATAGCGATAAAGATCTAAATAAGCATATAATACCTGTTGAATAGTTTTTTTAAACGTGTCGTTGGTGATATTAATTAATTTAACTGCATGGAATATTTCGAAAAAGGATATGAAAAATCTAAATATTTAATGATGGGCCTTATCTTTTTTGACAAGATTCCTTATCACAGTCGAAGTAGGTTAAAAATTAGAGTTCTGCCGCATCAATTTAAAAAAGTGTACAGAAAAAAAATATTAATCTAAGATAAAGAAGTATAATAAAAGATTAACCACAAAAAGAGTGCAGTCAACTCTTTCTATAAAGAAAAGATTCTGGAAGAAAAAAAAAATGTTCGTTATAGAAAATTACTCTATTTTATTAACAACACACATGGCACTTTTTATACCGAACTATTATGAAATTTTGAATTCACTATATTTAGAGTCGACTGTACATAATTTATTGAAGAACGTTACAAAAAAAAACAAACCAAATGGTTAAACCAATTAACTAAAGCCAAATGATTAAACAAATTTCAAATTATTTGTTGTGTTGTATATGCATTGTAAATTGCGTTAAATATTGCTTTATATGATCGTTATTTACTTGAAAAATAAAGTCTTACCGTTTAGAAAAAAAAAACAAATAACGATAATAATCGAAGACTTAATTTCCGGTCCATAATCCGAACGATCATCCTATCCCAACCTGGTACACATTTTCTGGGTGCAAAAATTTCATAAAAAAACCGTTCATGGCTCAACATTTTACCTATGAAACTGCTTTCTGCGCACTAACAAAAAGTTTTCTTGCGAAATTTTGATTCTTTCTAGTCTAACTTAATAACAAACCTAACTTTAACTTAACAGCGAAATTTTTTAAGTCATTAAATGATCACGTTTCTTACAAATTACATGAAATCAAGTTTACCAAAAAATTATGGTAATTTTGCGTCGATTTTTGTTAGAATGAATGTTATCTATGAACCTTTCCTATTATATATGACCTTTGCGATAAGAACATACACGAATGAGACTTAAAAAAGATTATAACGATAAAGGAAGAAAAATTATTAATGTTAAATATCAAACTTCGAGTTTTAGGGAAATATCTACATAGTCCTACTTAAAGCGATCATCAAAAACTAACAATACAACGAAATAGATTCTGTAGTTGCTTTACAGAGAAAAAAAATTTTGTCGTCGAATTTTGTTAATGTAATTACTGTTACATCACTGTTTTTTTAGATCTAGTGAACGAATAGTATAAAAATGAGCGAGTTTCGAGTTTAAGGTGAGTAGCAATAACATTGCTTATATATAAGTTTCTTTCTAGGAACCTGGAAGTGGAGCATGACTTGTTAAAAATTTCTTTTAGAAACCTGGAAGTGGGGCATAACTTGTTGAAGATTTCACATGAGGATCTTTAACAATTACAGATTCTTCTGAATTATAACTAACTATAGAAAAAGATATATAGGTTTTTGTTTTTAGTTGTTTAAAGAATATTATATTTAATAGTAAAATTTGTGCAATTACACAATTATAATTTAGGTTTGTAAATATATTTACTCTTTCAAAGGTTTGTAATATTTTTTGTTTTTCATATTTTTATCTTTAATTTCACTTTTTTATTATTACTGTCAGATAGAAGAAACTTTTTATTATTTATTATTTTTTATTTTATTTTATATAATTAAAGTTTGTTTTTTTTTTCAATATTGGCAGTCTTACCGGTATCTTTATTAGATCAAAGCAAATGTACAAAACATCTTAAACTATCTAAATTATAGATTCAACATTATTTAGCTTTCTCTATGGATACTCAAGTGTAGTCTGCCTCATTGGTTAAGGCTATTGCCTATACCAGAGGTTGCACCAAGCTAGCCAGTAAAACTATAATATGATAGTTACAAATTAAAAGAATTTCTAACTATATTTAATAAGCAATTTCTTTTTTCTACTTTATTATTCTCTTTAAAACAATAATCTAACTCTAATTTTCTATTAATAAACAATTTCATCTTATCCTTTACTGAAATGATATTGTGAAATTATTTCAATTAAATTTGCATTTCTGTTTTCTCTTCTTCTAGTTCAGTTTGTTCTTTTTAATCAAAGTCTTAGTTAGCTCTTAGAAGTCTTTTTATATCCTTTTCTTTGCAATTTGCTTTCTATTTTATAGCTTCATATTTCTTTTCTTTTTCTAGGAAGCTTGTTCTAAAAGTCTTTTCTAGGAGTATTTTTCTGTAAATCTTTTTTTTTCTAATTGTTTTGAGTTTTTTTAGTTTTTTAATTTTTGGACCTTAATTAGTCTATTCGAGACTTCTTTTTTTTATATTTTGGATTTGAGCATCTTCATTTTTCTTTTTCTTTTTTTTAAAAATCTGATTTTTTTCTTAGAAGTTTCTCTTGTATTTTGATGAAGATTTTTTAATTTCTGAATAGTTCTTCTAAGATTCTTTCCAAGATCTCTAATACTATATTCTTTTTTTTTCTTTTTCTAATTTTTAACTTCCTTTAGTTTTTCTGTTAGTATGTTTTAAATTAAATTTATATCTATATACCATTAGATCTTTGACCAATATATCTATTTTATAAAAAAATCTTTTTTCTTCTTTTCTATTTTTTGCTATTATTCTGTAAGTCTTCAATGCTTGCTTGATATATTATATCTATCATCTATTTTATTAGAGTTGTTATTATGATTTCAGATCTTGTTTCTTTTTGAATCTTGTTTAGAGTCTTTATTTCTGTGAAGCTTATAATATCTTGCCTCTTGATTCTTTTTTTTTGGTTTTTTTTTCTTTTTTTTATGTTGGTTTGCTGTGATAGCTTCAACAGATTCTTTGAACTATTATACTAGTATCTTTAATATTGTTTTGTTATATTGTTTTTGTCAAATTTTTTCTTTGCTCTTGAAGTTTCTTGCTTTAGCCTAATTCTAGTTTCAACTTTATTTTAGCAGCTTGTTTTTCCTTTTATTAAGCTTATCCCTTAGATTGTAGTAGAATACAGGCAAATTTGCCTGCGTTTTTACACTTTTTTAGCTCTGATTTACTTTTTT
>CAJVQC010000584.1:0-12427 GCA_910592285.1 Racocetra persica | reverse complement strand
TTAATAGAATTTTGTAAAATTTTAAAGATAAGAAATAAATACCACGAGTTTTATATATAATTTATAATTTGTACCCCTACCCTTAAGTAATATAAATTAAAAGTAATTTTATCTTCAAATTTTAATTTTAGATTTTAGATTCTAAAATAATTTATTAGTATATATAACTATAGGCTTTGTTAGGTAGCATAATGGAAGTTTGTTTTTATTGGATAATCTACACAAATTCTGATTGGCCAAAAATTAAAAATTAATACACATTATTTCATGATGCTCATAAATCTAATACTTTTATAGCATTTTGTAAAATTCATAAGACGATTAATTTTTTAATCATCTTATCTTGCTCATATGAAATTTGAAATATTTATTCAAAAAAATTTTTGACTTTTATTAGTTACTTCGCTTTAAAAACTAAAAAAACACATATTTATAATACTATATTAGGTATTAATATTGTCAAAATAGCTTCTAATAAAAGTTGGTAGAATACTTGATCTCATTTGATCTCTAATGATTATATGAAAGTTAAGCATCTAAAAAATAATCTGACAAAATTTTAGGCAGCTTTGATTATAAAAATTTAACTATGTCTTATTTAAATAAAATTTCTATTATAAACTAATATAAAAACCTGTGTAACAATACTTTTTAATATAAAATAAATAGCTAATCAAAACAAACTTCTATTATGCTTTGTCAAGTTTATCTTGAAGATAAAGAACTAGAAATAAGTTAATAAAAAAATAGAAGTTTACTTTAAAGTTCTAAATCATTATATAAAATATATACCAGAAAAATTAGTTTTTTAAATCAAAAGAATAGTTGTTAATTAATATAAATCTTAGAATATATAGGTGCAAAGAGTTAAGATAAGTAACTTTAGTTAAATTGCAAGTATAACAACTAGTATAGAATCTAGTAATAGACAAATTACTTAAATAGATATTTAAAAAATATAAATATAACTAGATGTATCTTCAAATATATAAAATAACTAATAAAAATATACATAACTAAGAGATTATCTTAAAAATAAAAAAAAATAATATAGTAATATAGTTAATAGATAATATATCTATCATCTGAAGAGGATTTGCAAATTTTTATAAATAAACTTTACTATTGAGCTAAATGTAGAATGCTCCAATCTAAAACTTTTTTTCTTACTAAGTAAATTACTCTTGAGTTTTTAACAAAGTTGTAGAGCTTATCAAAATATATTTAATGATAGTAAAAATATTAAAATCAACTTTGTAGTTCTTAAAAAATCTTTAAAAAATATTTTACTAATATAAAAATTTCTTTAAAAAAAATCAATTTTTTTTAAATATTTTTTAAAGATTTCTCAAGAACCACAAAGCTAATTTAATATTCTTACCACTGTTAAATGCATTTTGATAAGCTTTACAACTCTCTACAACTTTTGTTAGAAGTCTAAGAGGGATTTACTTAGTAAGAAAAAAGTTTTAAATTAGAGTACTTTATATTTAACTTAATAGTAAAATTTATTTATAAAAATTTGCAGATCCTCTTTAGATAACAGATATATTGTCTATTAAATTATCATTTTCAAATAGTAAATTAAGAGTTTGAATTCTACTAATAATGAAAAATTTAAAAATTGTTTATATTATAGCTAACTATTACTGGTTGAAAATTTTTAATATAATAGGCCGATATAAAAATAAAATATATAAAATCAAAAATCATAAAATCAGATATAAGATAATGAAATGAATAATAAAATCACCTAAATATCGGCCAACAGATAGACAGAAGTTTAAATGAATATTAAATTATAATTCTAAAAAAAAGTAGATTTCTTGATTAATAATAATATTTTTATAAAAACTAACGAATGATACAATAAGATAGGTTAACGATTAATTAAATTTCAAGATGATATTAATATGACTATATTAATTAACATTAATGATCTAAATATTAAAATGATATTGAATAATTAGAATGATTGTTTAATAATTTTACTAATTATAAGATGATGTTATGCCGATTTTATAAATTTATTATCTAAAACTTAATCATGGCTGATATTTTGATAAGTGCTTTTATTTTTTTATTTCACTTACTGATATTTACAGTTTATTTATATTTCATGATAATACTTATAAGACTATATTAATTAACATTAATAATCTAGATATTAAAATGATATTTGATAATTAGAATGATTGTTTAATGATTTTACTAATTATAAGATGATGATTTACTGATTTTATTAATTTATTATCTAAAAACTTAATCTTGACCGATAATTTGATGAGTGTTTTTATTTTCTTATTTCACTTATTGATATTTACGGTTTATTTATATTTCAAGATGAAACTTATAAGACTATATTAATTAATATTAATAATCTAGATATTAAAATGATATTTGATGATTAGAATGATTGTTTAATGATTTTACTAATTATAAGATGATGATTTATTGATTTTATTAATTTATTATCTAAAAACTTAGTCTTGACCAATAATTTGATGAGTGCTTTTATTTTCTTATTTCACTTACTAATATTTACAGTTTATTTATATTTCAAGATGAAACTTATAAGACTATATTAATAAATATTAATAATCTAGATATTAAAATGATATTTGATGATTAGAACGATTGCTTAATGATTTTACTAATTATAAGATAATGATTTACAGATTTTATTAATTTATTATCTAAAAACTTAATCTTGACCGATAATTTGATGAGTATTTTTAATTTTCTTATCTAACCGATATTTAAGGTTTATTTATATTTCATGATGATAATTTTACGACTATATTAATTAACATTAATAATCTAGATATTAAAATGATATTTGATGATTAGAACGATTGTTTAATGATTTTACTAATTATAAGATAATGATTTATTAATTTATTATCTAAAAACTTAATCTTGACTGATAATTTGATAAGTGTTTTAATTTTCTTATTTCACTAACTGATATTTAAGATTTATTTATATTTCATGATGATAATTTTATGACTATATTAATTAACATTAATAATCTAAATATTAAAATGATATTTGATGATTAGAATGATTGCTTAATGATTTTACTAATTATAAGATGATAATTTACTGATTTTATTAATTTATTATCTAAAAACTTAATCCTGACTAATAATTTGATGAGTGTTTTAATTTTCTTATTTTACTAACTGATATTTAAGGTTTATTTATATTTTATGATGATAATTTTATGACTATATTAATTAATATTAATAATCTAGATATTAAAATGATATTTGATGATTAGAACGATTGCTTAATGATTTTACTAATTATAAGATGATGATTTACTGATTTTATTAATTTATTATCTAAAAACTTAATCTTGACTGATAATTTAATGAGTGTTTTAATTTTCTTATTTCACTAACTGATATTTAAAGTTTATTTATATTTCATGATGATAATTTTATGACTATATTAATTAATATTAATAATTTAGATATTAAATGATATTTGATAATTAGAATAATTGCTTAATGATTTTACTAATTATAAGATGATGATTTACTAATTTTATTAATTTATTATCTAAAAATTTAATCTTGACCGATAATTTGATGAATGTTTTTAATTTTCTTATTTCACTAACCGATATTTAAGGTTTATTTATATTTCATGATAATAATTTTATGACTATATTAATTAATATTAATTGGTGATTCGCCAGTCACCTGATGCATGATTATAGTGTAATGTGATGCAAATCACTATGTAAATCACATATACTCGAATGTGGCGTTCGCCCAAGGAAAACTTTTTTCGTATTAAGTTAATTGCTCTTCTGTATTAAGTCAAACTTGTAGAGCTCGTCGAGACGCATCTAACGGTGGTTAGATCATCCAAATCAGTCCAGCCGATAGCAAGATATCGTCAAAAACGATTGGCTGACTATGTAAAATTTCTATATAAACAATAGTTTTACATAGAATTTTACATAGCCAGCCAATCGTTTTTCAACGATATCTCGCTATCGGCTGGGCCGATTTGGATGACTAACTACCGTTAGATGCATCTCGACGAGCTCTACAATTTTGACTTAATACAAAAGAGCGATTAACTTAGTAAGAAAAAAAGTTTTCCTTGGGTGAATGCTACATTCAGGGTATATGTGATTTACATAGTGATCTGTATCACATTACACTATGATCATGCACCAGGTGACTGGCAAATCACCAATTAATAATCTAGATATTAAAATGATATTTGATGATTAGAACAATTGTTTTATGATTTTGCTAATTATAAGATGATGATTTACTGATTTTATTAATTTATCTAAAAGCGAAAGAGCTTGATCTAATAATAATTTAGCCTCACCCATATCAATAGAATTTATTCTAAATTCTACTTGCACATTTTTTATTAGAATGCACATAAGTTCAGATTTAATAGACCGATTATTTGTTGGGTAGGTTTCTAATAAGCCATTCATCTGCTTAAAAGAATAGCACCAATAAGCATATAGTGGACTATAATCTAGACAATATTGTCTTATATGAAGAAACAAGTGAATATTTGACGATATCATATGTGGACCATAATGTTCTCAATTAACTTCACTATTTTTATTAGCCTAGTATGTGCTTTGTCTAGATCACTTTGCTTAATTATTCAGTTTATTAATGAATTACATGCATAGACGAAATTAAAAATTATTTCTTTATCTTCAAGCTTAAGTATATCCCACATATATGGAATAGCATATACTTGATAAAATACCCTCTACTAATCTGCTGTAAACTGATTAAATCCTTCTGATCTGCATATGATAGAATCTGTCTGATTTTTGAAGGAACCTTTACATTTGATATTCGCTTTTCAATTATTATAAGTTGGTCTTTACTAAGTTTATTATTATCTAATAAATATTGTTTTATTATCCACTTGCTGATACCTAAGAATAGGCAATACATTGGATCAACCACCATAAATTTAACTAGATCAAAATATTTTAGCCGATATAGTTCTAACCATCTTATTCTTTTTTATTTTTATAAGATAACCATTTTTTCGCTACTTTAAAATTTTGTGATATATCTACTGAATTAAACTATTTATCCATATTTTCAAAACTATCATAATAATTTTTTTTGGTTTTATGGTCATATCTTATACATTTTGGGCAACAATGACATTTTATTATATGACTTGCATAACCACAAATTTTTCTTGTAGCAGGAATATTATTAGCCAATAATATTAATGCTACATAAATCATGCATCCTTCTTTATATTCAAAAGTTGCCAGTAGTTTTATACCTGAGGATAGTTCAATTAACTTATCAGCAATTGGTGCTAGATAATTGTTTATTTGATGTTTACTAGGTTCATTTGGTCCTGGGATGATACCCAAGATTAAAATATTGTTCAGCTTAAATCATGCTTCATGTAGTAAATTACATAAAACTCTATAAATTACTCTAGTACTATGAACTGTATGATTGAATAGTTGAAACCAATCAATATTAATAGCTAGACCAATATGTGTATCAAGCATGTCTTTTGTAAAAAATGAACTTAGTTTATCTGGATTTATAGCAAAGTTTTTTCAGATATTTCCCTCATATATATCTAAGAAAATTCCAGCTGAGATATTTCTATTACTTGAATGCCTTAACATTTTCTCAAAGCTTTCTTGCTAATACATTATATAAAGTTGTTGCTTTATACTTCCAATTGGGTAAATTTTTAATGATCATAATAAAGTACCATCTCTTGTATTTATTAACTCTGCTAATAGCTCATTATATACTGATTGTTGTATTATTGACTTATGATTTGGATATTCTATATGAATACACATTTTACATGCTGGTTGATCATCTTCTTCATGATTTTTTATTTCTAATTAATTATAGAGTTTATGATACTTAGAGCATGCAACATATTTATTATATTTAGTTAAGATACCTAAAGATGATTTTATAGTATATATTATTTTCAGTAATTTATCGGCTTCATTTATTTTAAAATGTTTAAGTAAAGAATATAGAAATTTTATTAAAACTTCAATACCAGTATTTGATATATTGAAACGTTGCTAATATTTCATTACCCATAAGATAATCCAATTATTTGGATTATCATCAAAATCGAATGGTCGATCAAAAACTTCAGGATCAATTTCTGGTAGAATAAAATTAATAGGTTTATATTTTTGTAAGTCTGTTGAAGATTCACTTGTAGAATCATCTGAATCATTTGAAAAATCACTTGAGAAAGATAAATAATCTGGCTCTTCTTCTCCTTCTTCATGAATTGTTATAATTTCATCATCATCTGATTGCTGATATATATCAAATGATTGTATTTCTTCTAAAGGTTGATCAACATCTATTTCTTCTTCAACTGATGATATCTGCTTAAATTTTTCTTTATATGATTTTTTAAAAATTGATGATTTTTTATCAAAGTCATCTTCTAGAAATAAATTTAATGTATTGGTTTCTATATTAGAGCTATCTTCTTTATCATTTTCACTAGTTGTACTATCTTGTTCATTGCTTTCATCATTTTCAGAACCATTGTTATTCAAATATTTATCTTCAGAATCTTCACTTTCCTTTGAGAATTCTGGAAGTGGGTCATTGTTATTTTCATCATTTTCAGAAACATTGCTTTCTGAATAATTATTTCTGGATTCATCACTTTCTGCACTATAATGTTGTGTAAATTTAAGAAGTGGTGATTCTTCACGTTTACGCTTAGATCTATATAATTGTTTGGTGATTTTAGTAGATTTATCGCTATTAGCTAGGGTGATATATTCTTGTTGTGTTCTTTGATTAATATATTTTCCTTTACATTTTGGACAATTATATTGTACTTTTTTTGTTTTGCATTTAGAATGATCTTCAGATGATGATATTTTTTATTTACTTTTATATATTTTATATCTAGTTTAAAGTTTTTGGCAAAAAAAAGTATGGTGCAAGTACTGTCTTAAATACTTTTTTGAATAAATTTGCTATAAATGCATAAAAACAAATTAGAGTATACTATAGATTCGTTCAATGATCAGAATTCAAACTATGCTATACTATAGATTTCAATCTCTAAAAATCAATAAGCAGAACTATAAATAATATGTAAATATTGATGCAGTTAGTTTTTTTCCAGAACACGTTAATTTTCTTCTCTTTAGAACGCATCAATTTTTTTACTTTTTTTAAAAAAAAGTATAAAATCTAAATATTACAAAAATATTATATCTAATATAGTAATATTATAAACACAGAAAGACTATCGAAGATATACACAGAATTCTACGAACATTCATAACTTTACCTTCTGTCAAATATCTTCTTAAACGAAAAACATGAGAAAAGTTAAAGATAACGAAATTTTAACAAAGTAATGCGTTTTGTATTCAAATTAGAGAAAAAATAAGAAGATAATAAAAAACTTGTTATTTATATCATGAAACACCCTAACTGAAAAAAATTCTTCAGAAGTTAAAGATAAGCATATTAAAGCCATAACAAGACAATTTATTTTTAACTATAAAAGCCGATATTCATACATACCACCAAAGACAAATATGCTAAAACTATAATAATGATATGCTTAGCCATGTAAGACGATTTTTACAAAACTGAATCTTCTTAAAGCAAAATTTAGAATTTTCAGAATAACGTAACACTATGCGAACAAATTGAAAAGCATAATATTCGATTTTGTATAATTAAACAATTCTTCATAGATTTTCTTAACAAAAAATGTAAATTATTTAATATAACTATTTATCTAACTAAATATATTATAGCAATATCTCATATATATCAGATCCAGTAATTCAAACATATCATTCTTAAATCATATTTATACAGAAAAATACTTGAAACAATTAACTACATGGCAGCAAAATGAATAGGTATTATCAGATATTTGATATTGTTTTCTTTTTTATATATAAGAAAACAATGCTAAATATCTGATTATTATGTGACATTTCGTTGAATATCTTCCAAGCATACTTTGATATAATCAATTTCTAATAAAGTAATTTTTAATTAATGATTAGAACGAAATTATTTTAATTTGAATCATTTGGATCATATGCATATCTACCAAGCGAAAGTAAATTATTTTTTTTAATATAATCAATCATTTAATTTATGATAGTATGGTGATATTAATATGATTTTATAATTAATATTTTTCATTACTATTTGACTAATAACTTCGATTGCATATCTTCTAAGATATTTCTAAGTAAAAGGTATATCGTTTTTAATGTAATTAGGATTAATTAATGATATTAATTTTTATATAATTTAATTTTTATTCTACATATTTAATAATTAAAAATCGCAGAAAGTGTATTGTTATCAAATTGAGTAATTGTTAAGATCTTTATCCAATATTTCAAGCGAAAGGTATTATCAGATATTCTACATTGTTTTCTTTTTATATATAAGAAAACAATGCCAAATATCTGATTATCATGTGATATTTTGTTGAATATCTTCCAAGCGTACTTTGATGTAATCAATTTCTAATAACATAATTTTTAATTAATGATTAGAATGAAATTATTTTAATTTGAATCATTTGGATCATATGCATATCTATCAAGCAAAGGTAAATTATTTTTTTTTAATATAATCAATCATTTAATTTATGATAGTATGGCGATATTAATATGATTTTATTTTTTTTACTTCAGCGATCCTACTTTTATTTATTATAGCAGCAGTAAATTACAAATCTGCTCTCAGTTAGCTAAACCTATATGCAAATCATTAAGATACTATATATCTGTTCAAATAAAAATTCTCTTGATCTGTCTCATTATCACAGTAAAACTATAGCCAAGGCCAAGAATTTTACGCTAGAGTATGACCCAGGAGCGACCTGCCTAAGTGACAATTTTTCTCTTTTCAGGATCTTCAACTTACTGAGGATATGAGCCCTGGATATCAACAGATAGAAGCACCAATCTTGTCAGAATCACTGCTCTACAATAGAGTGCTGCCAATCTGATAACACTTTTTCGTAGAGAAGTAAAAAAGAAAAAAAAAAGGATAAGGGTAAAACGAAAAAGGGGAAAGTAAAAAACAAAGACATATAAGAAAATGACCAGGCTAAAAAGGAATCTAAAACACTAATCTAAAATCTAGAAGAACTTGTATACAAATATAAAAACCTGCTAACCAGGTAAAAAAACTATCTACATGGTCGTAAAAATCTATACATAGAGCTATCTGACAAAAAGAAACTATAAACTAAAATACACTTTAGTCTGTGCAAAAGACTAAAAATTATATGCATATGACTTCAGAATATTGCATATCTCTACTATATCGCTCTAGTTTACAACTCTCATGAAATCTACCTCAAATTCTAGAATGCCAATTTTAAAGTCTCGACACGTGATCGTTGATTCCATTTATAACAGGCTGCTTTTTCTGATTTTGCAAAGATCTTCTTACAGTTTTTTCTATCACCTTGTTTATTTGTTATACGAGATTAAACAGGGGGTCTTCCCTACGGTCTACCGGCATCATTGGAAGCTACTTCCTTGGGTCTGTCGCATAGGGCATTCATTTCTGTACAGTCAAAACGATCCAAATACAGGACTTCCGCGTACTTCAATCTAATCAAAATAGAACTTCCTCCTTACATGTGATTGTTGTATTTCTCATTTGTTATATCATAACTTGAGACTTTCTGAAAATAGAAATATAAACAATGCCAATCTTTTGGAGAGGGGTAGCCAAATTCGCCACTTTTTGTCAAAAATTATGAAAAAAGAAAATGGCGAAAAAAAAGTATAGTTTTGCGAGTTTTCCAATCAAGAAATGTTATTCCAAGAGTTCTTTATAGCCTTCTGTTTCCAAAATAACTTGTGTTCTCCTTCTACTTACTGTTTCTAGAGACTCCTCCAGTTTGGATGCCAAATGCAAAAAAGAGTCTATTCGAGAAGACAAGATAAAAAAGCTTGACCCTTTGCAAACCATCTGAAACACCCGCTCCTCGGTGTATCACATTTGAGACTTCGTTAACAACAGTTCGTATTAAGAGAACTTTAAGTTATTTGTTCACTTCTGGTCTTGAGTCTTCAACTTGCTTTTGGAGACTAATTAGTACAAGTGATCACAAGGGAGAATTGAATATCAGATGCTAATATGATTTTATAATTAATATAATTTGATATTTTTCATTACTATTTGACTAATAACTTTGATTGCATATCTTTCAAGATATTTTCAAGTGAAAGATATATCGTTTTTAATGTAATCAGGATTAATTAATAATATTAATTTTTATATAATTTAATTTTTATTCTATATATTTAACAATTAAAAATCGCAAAAGCATATTGTTATCAAATTGAGTAATTGTTAAGATCTTCATCCAATCTTCCAAGCGAAAGGTATTATCAGATATTCTATATTGTTTCCTTTTTTATATATAAGAAAACAATGCCAAATATCTGATTATCATGTAACATTTCGGTGAATATCTTCTAAGCGTACTTTGATATAACAATTCCTAATAAAGTAATTTTTAATTAATGATTAGAACAAAATTATTTTTATTGAATCTTGGATCATATGCATATTTACCAAGTGAAGATAAATTATTTTTTTTAATGTAATCAATCATTTAATTTATGATAGTATGGTGATATTAATATGATTTTATAATTAATATAATTTGATATGTATTTTCATTACTATTTGACTAATAACTTCGATTGTATATCTTCCAAGATATTTCTAAGTGAAAAGTATATCATTTTTAATATAATTGGGGATTAATTAATGATATTAATTTTTATATAATTTAATTTTTATTCTATATATTTAACAATTAAAAATCGCCTAATAATTGTTAAGATCTTCATCTAATCTTCCAAGCAAAAAGTATTATTTTTAATATAATTAGGAATTAATTTAAAAAATTGCCAAAATGCATAACTACTAAATTTAGTAATTGTTAAAGATATATTATGTTTAATATAATCAGTTATTAATTAATATATTATAGCAATATTAATATAATTTTTTTATTGCTTAATAATGCATGAGGACAATGTTCGAAGGAATATCTTCTATGCAAAAGGTAATTAATTTAATTAATAAATATAAGAAAGATGAGGATAAGATTTATATATAAAACTGTCAATATCATTTGAATTCTTTTAATTTTTTTCATCAACTTAAAATTTTATTAAAACATGGGTAAAGAAAAGCATTTGCCGAAAGCAGAGAGCAGTAAAATAGGTGCTAAAAAGTCTAAGAAGTCACGTAAACATAAGAAACGAAAATGTAAAGTTTATAAAAGGTGGTAATTTAATATATCATTAACACAATAATAATCTATTATTAGTAGATGTGGTACATATTGCGCGAGCAGTTGCTTAAGAAGTCATAGCTGTATTTGAAAAAAAAAAAAGAAGAGCAAGATTACTATCGCTCTCAAGCTCTAGTAGCTAAGTGCTACTAGTAGCGAAGATAAAAAAGAGGTGGAAGCTAAATTGGTTAATAGAAGATCAGTTAGTAAGAGTAAAGGTAGATCAGGTAGTAGAGGTAGTAGAAGAGCAGTTAGTAGGAGCACAAGTAGAAGTACTAGCAGGTCTAGTAGCAGAAACAGCTCAAGTGAAGATATACCAAACACATTGACAGATGAGCAGAGATTCTACTTATGAGTAATATTATCAGTCTCACATTTCTTTTATTATTATTATTATTATTGTTATTATAATTAATTTTTTTTTATTATTGTTATTATAATTAATTTACTTTTATTATTATTATTGTATTTTCAAAGGATGAAATTAAAGTATTAATAGAAGGGGTCAGCTATCTGACCAAAAGTCTGATCCAACTAAAACTTGGACTAACCTATTGCAGAACATGAAGCAAAAGCTGATTTCAGCTATAATAAAAAAATTGCTAGCATATCGTTACCATTCTGGCATGATTGAAAAAATTTTAAGTCAATATCACAAGATACAACATCATACAGCAACAATAAATGCCAATCCAAACTTACTGGCCCACAATTGTACCAGAATGGGGAAAAATAATAAGGTGAATGAGGTAAGCATAATAAAATTTATCATGTAAATTGTTTTTTAAATTTTTAAATCAAACTTGACAAACAAATCATTTACCGAAAATATCGATAGGTTATTACTGATATATCTGATAAATGATTTGTAAGTGAATATAATAATTTAAATTACTTATTATAGAAGAGAAAAAGAGATGAAAAGTATTAATATTTTTAATAAAGTCAGGAAACAAAAGCATAAGAAGATATTCGTGAGACGATTTAGAGATATTAACAAGAAGTAAAGATGAGAATGCATATCATTTTGATGAAGAGTGGAAAACAGATGAGGAAGTGTCAAAGAAAGGTAAAAAGGTTAAGAAGT
>CAJVQC010000583.1:0-12429 GCA_910592285.1 Racocetra persica | reverse complement strand
GTGTTAAAAAGAGGTTACTAACGCTAACAAGTTTTAATATTGATATTTGTAATTGTATTTGATCGATTGATATAAAACGTCTAATATCTGATATTATTAATTATATAAAATATGTAACGGTAATAAATATGCACATGATTAACTTTTTTGTTGATTTGATTAGTGACAATCTTTAACAAATCACATGGTAACACAAAAAGTAATCGGTTAAGAGGTGGGTAATCGGTTAGACGCAGATTCTAATATGAAAATTTTAAATTCAGGGTATACTTTATAGTAATGTACACGTCAATTGACTGTCTAATATCAATTAAAAATTAATAATTTAGGAGATCTTTGATCAGATTTTATACATTTTAGTGATCAAAAAAAGGTCCAATAATCAAAATTAGCGCTAACATATATATAAGTTGTGTCTAAGATCGATATTTGCGTCAGTTGAGGATAGATTAGTAGATTAACCAAAATTCAGCAGATCGGCCTGTCGACCTATCCGGTGTTAGGTTCAAAAAATTACCATATTTTCCCAACATGTATACCCGGGGTATTTCCCTAGCATATTTTAGTACCCGAAGTACGTGTGTAGGGGGTATACTGTATGAGTACTTCTATGTTTTTAATATGTTTTACTATTACATGCCCAGGTACATAAGTATGATACTCTTATACTTATATACCCGGGTATAAATCAAAATTTGGTACTTTAAATTGCCACAGGGTATAGCCAAAGACCTAGCTGCCACACCAATTTTTCACGGATGATTCTCGATTTTGATTGGCTAACAGCTGTGATCTATAAAATTTTGGCCTGCATTACATAATTGTTTATATAATTTTTGGCCGGAATTAACTTTTTAACTTTTTCATTCCCAAAATGGAAATTTTTAGAGAAATAGGCCAGCACAATGGTAAAATTAGTCCAGGAATATTTTTCACTTAAGAGTAGGAGTACTTATATATAATCTCATAGTATTTATTTTTTTTTTTAAATTTTACAAAATTTTATTAAGCCAATTATTTTAGGCTATTAAGTAAAAATTATAAAGCTAGGGTGTGGTGATATAGAGTAGTAGTTAAGTTGTCACCCCCAAGTGGCAGGTCTAGAGTTCGATTCCCACCAGAGATGTTTTTCGAAAAATAGGTCTGTGTTCTGGTAACATTTATTCAATGATCAGTTGAGTATATTACCTGTAATCTTGGTACTACTATCTTGTTATAGAAGCTTTAGAGCAATCCAAATCCAAGGAACTAGAATATTTGAAACCTGTTTGGCAAGACCCGAGCTAGGAGTAGTGAAGATCTTTGACAATACTATAGAAAATTGAAACCGAAGACCGAAGAACCGGACGAATAACCCTGGGCAAGAAGGGTCTACCAACCTGGCCACCGAAGTTGCACCGAAGGAAAAGGTCTGATACTACAGAATTCGGAACCAAGGAAAGTAAAACCAGAAGACACTTAGAGCCTAGATATAACAACCCTTTTAGGCTAACTGGTTTGGTAGTTGAAGAAGATTGGTATAAGGACCGGTTGAAAGTGGGTATCGGGATCAGAACGAACCTTGTAAGGGCAAGGAGTAGGTAATGGTAGTGGCCATAAAAGCCGCAAGTACCAGTTCTCAGATTGGGTGTAAGTTACTAAAAAACCCAGATGATATATGTGTGGAACATAGACCACTCTGGTAGGTTTACCACAAGGATAAAGTAGTCCTAAAGGGCCTTAGCGACAAGAATTCTTCCAGAGAAAGTATCTGATGTGCTAAGTCGATCAGAGAGTTTAAATAGAAGATCCACAAGCAGATCCTAGGTATAGCAATTGGTGTGTAACTATAAATAGTATAGCAGAGCCCTTAATTAGACAATGACTAAAGTTGTATGTGTGATCAATTGTACTCTCATTGATATAACAAAGTCAAGGGGTATCTATTCAGTATCCTGATAATTGAACTGAAAAGTTAATAAACCATGCCAGACCCCCAAGTAGTCATCTTAATATTTAAAAAAAAAAATTATAGAGCAGGTTTTTCTTATGCTAATGATAATAAAATTATTAAAATTGGTTCAATATTCAGTGAGATATGAATGTTTAAATTTTAGGTATCAAAAGTTGTTTACAAAAATCATATGGTGATCATATAATATCAACTAATCAAAATTAATCATTTTATATAACTAGGAGAAATTTGAGCCAACTGGAGAAAATTTTACAACATATAGAAGTATAATTTTTTTAAATATTTTATCTACTAAAATTTTACTATTATTTTTTTTTACCTTAGGCAATTTGGCTTACTTTATTTGAAGAAACTAATATGTTATACAAAAACAATGTATTATAATAGTTATACTATCTTAACCAAAGATAAACCTTACACAGTTTTACATACACAGCTAATGGCAAACCATTAATTGTTATGTTGTACTTAGATGTGATCCGCCAAAGCCACACTTGACTTCCTCCAGAGATCCGAAGATTACATCAGACTTATTTTCTCTAGAATTAACAATTAGCGTATAGCCAGCCTTGTTAGAATTCCTGCCCTACAATAGAGTACTGCCAATCTAATGATACTTTTTCGTAGAAAAGCAAAAAAAATATATATATATATAAAGAAAAGAGGTATACAAAAAACAAATACATATATGAAAATGTGTACTAATATAAAAGAAGGTTAAAAACAAAAATAAAATCTAAAAGAAACTATCACTAGATAGAAAAAACCTGCTAACCAGATAAAAACTTCTAACTATATAGAGTAATGAACTACTCATATTACATTGTTGCGAGAATATTGACATAAAAAAAAAAAAAAAAAACAGATACACTATAACTCATACCAGAGGCTAAAAATTATATACAAGTGACTCCAGAATATTTGTATATCTCATCATACTTTGCTTAACTTTTCTGGTTAAATTCATATTGTCGTTCAAAAGTATAAAAACTTTAAACTCCACATGTCCCCATTCGGTTTCTTCATGTATTTGTATGCTCTGAATAACCTGACACATAAGATCTCTAATCGGAAAATCCACCAGTTACTAATATTTGCTAGTACCGTCTATTTTATATATGTTATTTCATTATCATATAGTTTTCTGATATAGAAGTGGTAAACAATGCTAATCTTTTGGAGGGGTATACCAAATTCTTCACTTTTTGTCAAAAAAAAGACCAAAAGTTTCAGAGCAAAAAAAAATTTTGTATTTGTGGGTACTTAGACCAAGGAGAGTATTTCTAGATAATACTCATCATACTAACAGCTTCTAATACTTGTGTCAAGAAGTTTTTCACTATTACTATTACCAAAATAAACCTTCTGGCTTGAATGCCAAATATGCGAGGAAGTCCACCAAGAAGAAAAGCCTGACCCAAGGTACAAACCAGCATAAATATACCTGCTCCTCAATATTTTACATATATAGCCTTCGTCAACAATAGTACCTAATAGGATCCTCAAGTATTTTGAGTCTTTTAGTCTTCAAAACTTCAAACTGCTTTCGGTGCAGTTTTGGTATAAGTAATCATCAGAAAGAGTTCTTTATAAATAATTTTAAAAATTTTACTATTATAAAAAGTACAATTTGTTTTATATATTATAAAATTTTAGTTAAAATTAATTACAACTGTAAAAAGTTTTATTAGTAACACATTTTTATTTTTTATATAAATCCTATTGTACCATTAAAATCATATGATAAATGATCTATATACCCTCTACTCTTAATGTGCGGCAGTATTATAAATTCAAAAAATTTTTATTGGTGCATAAAAAAGAAATTTATACATGCTTTATATATACAGAAAATATTAATATATATGCAAATTTAAATCTATGTATGCTGCGTCTACTGCACGAATCCAATTTATATTACTGATGTGTGGCTATGATTTCATTAGTAAAATTTAAGTAACTTGGGCCAAAATTTTTGATTGTCACTCTTAGCCAATCAAAATCAAGAGATCGTTGCCGTTAGCCAATCAAAATCGAGAATTATCTTTGAAAAATTGATACAGCAGCTAGATCCAATGGGTAAAGCCTACAGGAGTATACATGTTAGGAAAATATAGTAATTTAGCAGATCAATCTTTACCAGGCTTTGTGAATTATCAGTAATTTGATATTTCAAATACATGTGAGCTGTTTTTGTTTATAATTTTTAGAATCAAAAATAGCACCCCAAAATAATATAAATGCATTTCTATTATGTCTGTCAGATACTTTACAATAAAGTAGATCTTTTAAATAAAGAGCAAATATGTACATACATAGGCTTTTTCATGTAATCAATAAATATTATTTTCATATCTCTTTAGTTTTTTTGTAACCGAATTCCTTAGTTAATATAAAATATTAGAATTAAAAATGAAAGAGGCATTTATTGTAGCAGATTAAAATGAAATCATATTAAAATAAAGTAAGAGATAGTATAAATAGACAAGCTACTAAAAAATACAAATTTTTGGGGTACATTTTTTTTAGCATTTTTTTAAAATTAGGATTAGGGTTTAAAAGCAGGTTTTATAATAAACAAGTATAAGTAGATTTAAGGAATCAAATAAAAACCTTTTATTTCATTTTAATCCAATTTTATTATAATCTGCAATATTTATTTATCAAATGTATTTTGTCTTATTAGATTTATTAAACTGGCTATTATTTTAGGATTAAGTTTAAAGTACATAACAGATAAACATGAAGCAATTATTTGAAGTTAGCTAAGGCAGGTTATTTTGGCATTCTCAAGATCTTCTATAGATTTAACAAAGAATCTAATTGTTTCTCTAATCAAACTAGCAAAACAGATTTTTTATTGAATTTATTGAAAGAAATGCTTGAGAACACTCTTATAGGAAATTTTAAACTCATATATTCATTACTACAAATCAATTATTGAATTAAAAGATATTGTATAGTAACTTTTTAAAATAAGAATTTAAATATTTTTACAAAAATATTAAATACAAAATGATAGATTCTATTAATTTCTATTTGCATAATACAACTAAAAATATTTATTAGTCTGTAAGTATAAGAAATATTAAATAAATTCAAATTCATAAATCTTTAATCTATACTAAATTTCTATGTTAATCTTAAAGCTATATAATATATGAAGTTACTAATAAAATTTATAGAATATTTAGTAATATACTTGGAAGTAACTTATTGCTATTTTCAATTTAGTTGAATCAATTAATTTTGCAGATTATTTTTCTGAATCCTGTAAACCCTATGAATTCCATACTATAGGTAGCTATCTTTTATTCATCGTATATTGTAAAATTTATTTAACAATTAGTGATTATTTCTTGTTTATTAATAAAATTTCTTTTTATAGGCTTCCTTTATTAGTAATATATTATAAATATACAAGTAAAATCTAGAAAAATTTTTCTTTTCTCAACAACTATCTATTTAAATTTAATGAAAATTTTTTATTTTAATTCTATATAACTATAGAATCAAAATAAACTAATTGTGATCAAATTTGGTCAGGTGAGTATTAAATAATCTTCATTCAAATCTGTAAAAAGAAACTGCAACCAAACTTTTAAATTTTTGATTAATGTTTCTTAACAACTATCTATCCATATTTAATAAAAGTTTTTTATCAAATTTGGGTAGATTATTGTTAAGAAATTATTATTTAAAAATTTTTAATTTAGCTGCAAATTTTTTTTATAAATGTTCAAATTTTGAATGAAAATTATTTAGTATTTATCTAACCAAATTTGTTTAATTTGATTTTATAGTTATATAGAATTAAATAAAAAAAAATTTGAATGAATTTGATCTGGTAAATACTAATTAATCTTTATTTAAAGTTTGGATGTTTGTAAAAAAAAACTGTGGTTAAATCTTTTTTTAACTTTTGATCAATATTTTTTAACTACCTATTCAAATTTGATAAATTTTTTATTTTAATTTTATAACCTTATAGAATTAGAGTGTTATTTTATAGCAACCCATCACCATGGTGACCTCGCAAATGACTAATCACGGATGATTATGATCATGCAATTTAACTTAAAAAAAAAAACTTTTAAATTTAAAAAAAAAAAAATTTTACAATAATTATATATTATTAAAACCCCATCCACCCACCTGCTATATTTATTTATTCAAAAACCCATCCACCTGCCTGCTTTGTTTAAAGAAACACCAGCACAATGATATCACAATGAAGGCTTCAATGGTAAAAGTTACTAGTAAGAAGCCAACAACGATTTCAACAACGACTCCAAAAACAACGATTCCAAAGACAACGACTCCAATAACATGACTTCAATAACGAATTACACTTAAACAAAAAAAAAGAATGTTAATTCAGGTAAGGTAAAATAGAACTAAAAAAAAATAAACAAAAGCGAAAACCCCCTTCCCCGAAAAAAAAAAAGCCAAAAAAAAAGAAAGAAAAAGAGGAAATACAAAAAAAAAAGATACAAACGAAAGAAAGGGAAGATGGAAAAATGTAAAAACATAAGAAAGGGAAGATAAAAAAATGTGAAGACATAAGAAAGAGAAGATAAAAGAAAAAGGGAAGATAAAAAAAATACAAGAAAATGATGAAAAAAAAGAGAAAAAATAAATAAAAAAAAGGACAAGAAAGGAATAAACCAAAAAAGAAAAAAAGAATAAACAGAATATAAAAGAATATAAAATAAAAAGAAAAAAGTGATGAGAAAAGATGAATAAAGAAAAGAAAGTAAAATGAAGAAAAAAAAAGGGATGTGAATAAAAAAAAAGAGAAGAATTAAAGAAAAAAGAATGAAATAAAGAGAAAAATGAAAGAAAGCAAAAAAAAATGAAAGAAAGCAAGAGAAAATAACGAAAGAAAGGAAGAGAAAATAACGAAAAAAAAAAAAGAAAAAGAGCGAAGAAAGGGAAAGAAAAGGAAACAAAAAAAAAAAAAAAGATAAAAAAAAAAAACAGAAAAAGAATGAAAGAAAGGAGAAAAAAATTGAAGAAAAGTGAACAAATAACGAAAAGAGCAAAAAAATAAAATAAAATAAAATAAAGGGAAAGAGTGAAAAAAAAGAAAAGACAGGATTAACAAGAACAAAAAAAAAAGAAAAGAGCGAAAGAAAAAAAAAAAGAAGACAGAAGAAATATAAATGAAAGAGGAAGAAGAAAAAAATAAAAGAAAAAAAGATGATAGAAAAAAAAGAAAAGAAAAGAAAAAAAGCAGAGAAAAAAAAATAAAAGGTAAGAAATAAGAAAAAGCGAAGAAAATAAAGAAAAAACAAAAAAAGTAAAGAAAAAAATATAAAAAAAACACAGCAAAAGAAAAATAAAAAAATAATTGTAAGCAAATAGACAAAAGAAATATTAACTTTTAATAAAATAACAAAATTAAAAGCGCGTACGTACCTAATCCTGAAGAAAGACGAAAAAAGTAAAGAAAAAAGTGAAGAAAAATACAAAAAAAACAGCGAAAGAAAAATAAAAAAAATAATTGTAAGCAAATAAACAAAAAATATTAACTTTTAATAATATAAAAAAAAAAAACAAAATTAAAAGCAAGTACGTACCTGATGAAGTTAAGCGAAGCAAAAAAATAAAAGGCAAAAAAAAAACAAAAGCGATTATTAATTATTTATATATGATCAGTGATCTCAAAAATAATTGGCCAATCATATAGAGTCACTGTGGCAATGAGTCACTATTGTATTTTTGCTAATTTATATATATATATTTTTTATATATAATTTGATTGACTAATTTTAGAGTCAGGTAGGGAAGGGAGTAGGCTACTAAGTAAAAAAAATCAGGTAATTAATGACACTTCTCTAACTATTTAACTAATTAAACCAAATACAAATTATTACTTTAGTTGCCAAGTTACTGCAAAATAAACAAAAAATAAACTCTTACTATTAAACAATTTTTAAATACACTAATTATCAAAAATATTTTTTTGTCATATGCTCTTTATTACAATTTTATTTTATTTTTTTTAAAAACAAATCTAGTAATAGACTAGAAAAGAATTAGATATTTATATAAGATTATTATATATATATTTCTAACTTTAGACAATTAAATAACAAATCTGCATTCATATCTTTATACAATGCAATATAACACCTGATCAATTGCAAGATACTGTATTATTAATTGCTAGAATCATTCACACCCTAGCTCTTCTACAAAAATTGTTCACCTCTGTATATTTTTGACCTGTTAAATTTCAAGAACAAATATAATATACAATCAAATGAAACTACTTTCTTACAAAAAATAACTAAAATAACTCAAAATTTTAATTAAAAACCCACCTTCTGTGTCTTAATTAAAATTGCTTCTTGTAAAATTTTACTACTAGATATAAATTTATTTATCTCTAACTCAAACTACAATACAGGTTTTTCTTTATAAAAAATTATAGATATGCTTAATTTTTTGTAGAAACACTATCTAAAATATTATGATATCATCTAGGGCTGCTATAAAAATGCAGTAATAGTGTAGTCAGAGTTAATAAAAAGTAAAAAATATTTATAATATACTACTATAAAAAGGCCAATAAGTGGTACTAATTAATCTTACATTACTATACTTTTTAATAATCATCCTAAATAATTCAAATTGCTGTATAACTATATACTTCCTTGTTCTTGATATATTTTTGATCTATTACATATTATAATAGTGATAGTATAGTACTAATCTTTATATTAGAGCTAATACCTAGATTCTAATCCTAATAATAAGATCTGAATCATAATAATAAGATCTAAATATAATAATAAGATCTAGATCCTAATAAGAAAATTCAAAACTAATCAATCATAAGATCATAAATTTACCAATACTGCTATTTTTATAAATTTTCAGATATATAAAGAATTTTTAAAATCTTTTTATTATTCTAAAAGTCATTTAACTTTTCAGAACATCAATTCAAAAATAATAATATAATTTTTGAAGAATTAGATAATTCATAAAATGAAACTGAAAAGATTTTAAAAAACAAGTTTTTTAAATATTACAGAATTTATAAATTTATAGTCAAATTTTATTATTAGAATCTGGATCTTATTATTAGATCCAAATCTTATTAGTAGAATCTAGATCCTATAATTAGATTTAGATCTTATTATTAAGATTTGGATCTTATGATTAGGATCTGAATCCAAATATTAACTCTACTTTATATATTAAATATAATACCAAAAAATACTAAAAAAAAGTATATGATGCAAATTATGCATGAATATATATATTTAAGATATATATAAAATATGAAATTGAGTTTCAAGTTGACTTATAACTAAACTTTAATAAAGACTCAACTTTTTGAGTTAAGTTAAACCAGACTAAACTTTTAATATCCCTACTTATAATTTAAAAAATCTAAATATACTGCAACAGTGTGATACTAACTCTAAAAAAGTATATAAAATTAATAAATTCAATATTTTCTATATTCGATATGTATTAAATTATATTTTCTAATATAGTGGCCTAGAATTAAATAGATTAAATTTGTATTCACCAAGTTATTATAAATCTATCAATTATATTATATCATTAAAGTAAAAATTTATTGATATTTTGTATTTTATTGTAGATTTAAAATTAAATATGTATATTACCAATAATATATTAATTGTCTATATTTGAAATATATATTCTTCTGCCAATTAAGGAATATAACAAAAATCAGACGATTTTTTAGAGGGAAAGGGTAAAAAAAGTTAAAATTATATATAAGAACCTGATTTTTTTTTATATTAAAAAGAGGGAGAGAAGTAAGCCTCTGATAAAAAATAATTAGATGATAAATAACACTGCTTTAAAAATATAATTTATTTATATTAATAAAGATAACATATGATATATATCCTTATACTATAGCACATAGTCATATTAAATAAGATTGATTAGTCAAGATACTATACTTTATAGTAATAGTAGAATTTAGAATCTAACTACCAAAGAAATAACTGACTTGATCATATTTAGAATCAATAATAAAAAAAATATTCAAAACTCAATATAATATCTAAACTACATATATTAAAAAAAAAATAAACTGAAGCATATTTATATTGAATAAGCACTTTTGGTAATTATAAAATAGCAAGACTTTTCAAAATCTACGCAATTCTCCTTAATGATTACTTGTACTAACTAGTACCTAAAAACAAGTTGAAGACTCAAGACCAGAAGTAAACAAATAATTTGTAGTTTTTTTAATATATACTGTTGTTGATGAAGTTTTTAAATATGATATACTGAGGAGTGGGTATTTTGGATAGTTTGCAAAAAGGTCAAGCCTTTTTTTCTTCTTAAACTTTCTTTTATATTTATTATTTAAACTGGAGGAGTCTCTGAAAACAGTAAGTAGAAAGAAGACTCAAGTTATTTTGAGAACAGAAGGCTATAAAGAACTCTTGAAATAATACTTTTTGGTTAGAAAACTCACAAAACTACAATATTTTTTGCTTTCTTTTTTTTATATTTTCAACAAAAAGTAAAGGATTTGGCTACTTTCTCCAAAAGATCAGCATTGTTTATCACTTTTATTTTTAGAAAGTCTTGAGTTACAATATAACAAATAAGGAATACAACAATCATATGTGAGGAGAAAATTCTATTTTGATTAAATCAAAGTATATAAAAGTTCTATGTTTAGATCAGTATTGACTGTAAAGAAATGAAGACTTTATGTGACAAACCTGAGGAAGTAGCTTCTAATGATACTAGTTGACTATAGAGAGATCTCTGTTTAATCTTATAAAGTGTAGAAGCAAAGTATAAAATAAAGAACTATAAAAAGATTTTAGAAAAAGTGGTCTATTACAAATAGAACCGATGATTACATGTCGAAGCTTTAAATAAGAGTTGCAAGTTAGAGCGATATATTAGAAATATGTAGTATTCTAAAGTCATATGTATATAATTTTTAGCTCTTAGTATAGATTAAAGTGTATTTTAGTTTATAATTTTTTTTTTGTCAGATAGTTTTATATATAAATTTTTATGACTATATAGATAGTTTTTTATCTAATTAGCAGGTTTTTATATTTGTAGACAAGTTCTCTTAGATTTTAAAATAGTTTTTTAATTCTTTTATAATTTGGTTATTTTTTTATAGATTTTTTTTACTTTTTTCATTTTCACTTTATCTTTACCCCTTTTTTTTTTACTTCTCTACAAGAAAATGTTATCAGATTGGTGGTACTCTATTGTAGAGTGGTGATTCTGACAAAATCAGTAAGAACTATCTATTGATATCTGGGACTTATATCCTCAGAAAGTTAAGAATCTCAAAAAGAAAAAAATTGTTCACTTAGGCAGATCGCTTCTGGATTATACTTTAGTATAAAATTTAGAATCTTTTTACTTTTTACTGCAATAATAAGACAAATTGAAAGAATCTTTATTTGGACAAGAATATAGTAGTTTAGTGATTTGAATATAGGTTTAGCTAGCCAAAGGCAATTTGTAATCTATTTTTGATTTATAAAATAAAAATAGGATTGCTGAAATAAAAAAAAAATAGCAAGACTTTTATAACTACTACTATTAATTTATAAAATAATGATCTTTAATTATATCTTTAAATAATACTAAATCTGGTATTTATTAATTAATATATTATTATATAGTATATTTGTTTAAATTAATAAGATAAACATATGCCAAAAATTAGAGTTGCATAATTACAATATATTAGAACAGACAAAAATTTAAAATTATATTTTTCGGTAAACAAAGTCACAAGTCAAACTTTCTATGTAACAATATATTATTAATCTAATAATCTGTTATTTTTTTTGTTATTTGAATTTCTGCTCAATATTATGCCTTACTATTCTACTTCTAAAAAAATCTATTACTATATGATATTTAAAAATTATACTCATATGACTTTTAAAAGCTTTCTATCCCATACTATACTATATTGCTAGATACTGAATGAAAAAATGATTGATCAATAGTCATATTTTGACTAACTAATCAGATTAACTAAGTTCTAAATTATGTAACAGGTAACTTGCACTCTTATTAAAGTACTATGATTGGCTAATTATCATATTTATAAAAATAAATAATCATTAATAAAAATAATTTTTTTATATTTACATATTCATTATCCCTCTAATATTGAATATGTCTAACCTTGACGTTGTATCTATAAACTCTAATTCTAACCCTTAGTAACAAAAGCTATTCTTATTAGTTTTTCAGTATTTGGATCTAACCACTTGACTAAGATGAGCAGATGTTTTGGTAAAGATATAAGATCTGTTAAACTGTGTTAAATCCTTTGTGTTTTATATTAACCACTTGACTAGACAAGCAGATACTCTGGTATAGATATAAATCCAGTATTTGATGTTATCGTGCAAACTCTTATGATCATAGATTTTTTTCTTCTTGTTATTTTTTGTACGTTATTACGTAAGCACAAC
>CAJVQC010000582.1:0-12434 GCA_910592285.1 Racocetra persica | reverse complement strand
TATTGTTTTCATTTGTTTTTGAAGGTAGTGAGGATTTCTCCGAAATTTGAGATTCATTGACAATTTTGGTTGAAGATTAAATAATAAATATCATATTAAATTCTTTCTCAACTAAAACAAATCTCTAAAATGGTGAATAGATTTTTGCTCAATGCGCATTTTATTTTAATGTAAAATTTTTTATTAATAATACATATATCAACTATATTAAAGATGCGAAGTGAGTTTGGGTTATTAACTTGTAAAAATTTACATTTTCAGTAACGATGACCTAATTAATACTTTCGTTTCAAAAAACAAAAAAAAAAGTAAATAAATAAATATACCGATATATATATTTCATACTGCATTTTGATTTTGACATAATTTTGACGTAAAAGTATATAATCTTTATACACTTTTGACGTCTAGGCAATCTGACATACTCTCAACGTAAATCTATATAAAGTCAAAGTCATATAAATTTTAGAATATAAATTTGTTCTTTCATTTAAATAATTATGATATTTTCAAAATATCTAAGAATCCAACTTATATTCGAATTTATAATTTCTTCGAAAATACGTCTTCTTTATAATATATCAGATATTTTAAAAAAAAAGTTTATTACCGAGTTTATATTTACCACACAAAATTTATACGAAATTTAAACCTTTATAGTTTGTTATAAAGACGTTCATTATATGTACAGAAGTGACCATATATTTAATATACATATGTGCACATATGATCTATGAAAAAAATATACACATATGCACATATGTGCACATCACATTTTTCAGTCCACTCTAGTACAGATCAAGCTATAGTTATATTTATTTAAAATTAAACTTTTTATTATATTTTTTGCTTTTATTACTATATCAAAAACTACTGTATATGTCCAAAAATAGGCTACCATTTTTGGCTAAAAAGTTATACAAAAAATTTGCGAGTAGTTTATTATTGGATAAAAGTGTTTTTTGCTAATTTTAAAAAATTTTTATTAAGCAAATTGATCATGCTTATTAATTGAAAATATTCAAGAGATTAAAATACATATATTTTAAAAGTTTCATGTAAATCAGATAACTTTAATATATATGAATTTTAAAAAATATTAAAGAAATTTTAAAAAATTTGTCAACCATAATATGCAAAAATGTATTAATAAAAAGTTATCCAATTTGAATAAAACTTTTAAAATATATATATTTCGATCTTCTGAACAACTTTTACTTAATAAGCTATATTGATTTATTTAGTAAAATTTTAACTTTACTATAGAGTAACTACTAATAATCATTAAGTAGCTTGTTTTCAGGTATAAGATGTTTTTATATTTTTTTTCAAAAAAGAAAGATAGCTTATTATCAAAGGTGGCTTATTTTTAGCAATATACAGTATATAATATATATCTATATAGATTCACAATTAGTTATTTTTAAATATAATAATACTAATTAATTTTTATTCAGTTTATAATTTATTTTTTTTTGCTTTAGTAATCTTTTTTTTATTATTTAAATTAGCATAGAATATAACAAATATATAATTGTAGAATTAGAGGCTAATCTACATTATAAACTATATATGCTTGTACTAATAAAAATTACTTGGCTATTAAAACAAGAATCTAAAATAGGTTCTATAAAGAAAACCTAAATATGATTTGTCTAAATAGTCTATTTATCTTATTTAAAATCTATAACTTACTAAGGATTTAAACTTCAAGAGTCTATAATAGGCAGCTACTAATCTTGTCAAGATTATTACTCTATATAATATATCACCAATCTAAAATAATATTTTTTAGCAAAATTTTAAAGAGTAAAATTGAGTAAAAGGAAATATAAAAAGAAAGATAGTTTAAAATAAAACAAATAAAAAAATGATTAGATTAACAAAAAAATCTAAAATATAAATATAAAATTAAAGAACCTATTTAACAAATTGATATTTGCTATCCAAGATACTTATTTACATAATTGTAGTATTTATATAGAACTCAGATAATATATAAGAAAACTAAAATAAATATACTTTGAACTATATAAAAGTATAAAAATTATATACATATAATTTTTGTCATTAAACTATATATCTTAAATTCTCTTTATTACTCTAACTTTAAATTTATATTTTATTTAAAAGTATAACAAATTATTGACTTTATATGTTTTCACTATATTATATTATCTATTAGGTATATAAATTCTTAATACTATTTAAATTTTTAATATACAGAGCAATATTTTTAAATAAAAAATAAACTTTTTATATTGCTATGTGTTTGTTGTTGTCATATTATAAAGCTTTAAATATGAAAGTAGTAAACAATACTGATCTTTTGATAAGGTAACCAAATCTTTTACTTTTTGTTAAAAATTAGTTTTGAGAATATCAAAGTAACAAAGAGAGTTATGATCTTGTAAGTTTCTAATCAATAAGAATTTATTTAAGAGTTTGTTTTGTTCTTTCATCTCCAAACTTCTTGAGCTTTCTTTTCTATTTACTGTTTTCAGAGACTTCTTTAGTTTGGATACCCGAATACAAAAGAGAGTTTACCCAAGAAAAAAATGAAAAAAGATTTGACCTCTTTACAAACTATCCAAATGTTCGCTTCTCAGTATATTATATTTAGAAACTTTATTAACAATAGTTTATATCAAGAAAACTTCAAGTTATTATTAACTTCTGACTATGAGTCTTCAACTTGCTTTTGGTAATAGTTGATACAAGTAATCATTAGGACAAGTTGGTTTTTTAAGTCTACAATTTACTAATATTCTATACTATTTATTATAGTATATTTTAATTAACTTTATATAAACTACAAGTTAACTTTTACAAAGTTATTATATATTAGAATAATAAATTTAACAATCTTGCAAATTGGCTTGCTCAAAATCACTCTAATACACTATTTCTAAAATTTAATTACTAAAATATATATAATCTAAATTATATTTTTTAATTTGATAGTTTTTTTAGTAAAACTACCAATTAAAGATATTATATTTGTACAATTTGCTATGTATAAATTTATATATTTTAATTATCACAAAACTGTTTTTAATAACAAACTTTAATAGTATCATATATTAACTAGAATGCTACTTAATTATATATTAATAACAATTAAAAAATATCAAACTATTTATATAGTTTTTAATTCTCTACTATCAAATCTTTTAGAATTAAAATATTACATTAATAAATTACTTACTCTATATACAGTATTTTGTATAAGTATTATCTATTCTATTTACTATGCTGCTATAAATATAATTAGATCAGTATAGTATTTCACTAAATAATATAGTATATCCAAACTTTTAACACTTAGAAAATCTTATTTATAAATTACTTCAATATATAATTAAATTATCAACTCTTGAAATATCAACTAAATTAATAACTACTCTACATACTCAAATCAAAAAACTAACAATATGCAAATACAATATACCAAATATGCCATTATTATTATCAACAATAACAGATTTTATTTCTTAAGAACTTATTGATCTACTTACAAACACTACTTCATCAAATAAAACTTCTACTTAACTTGGTATTAAACTTTTATTGTATTTAAATTAACAAATCTACAATAACTGTTGAATATCTTATTATACTGCTAAAGCAAAAGCTAGTCTACCAACTCATACTCCATCTACTACTCCAGTACCATATATTTTATCAACCTAACTGGCACCTTCCCCTATTGCAAGTACTAAACTTGAACTATAATATCTCAAGTAGATTAAATATCAATATAACCTTCACAGTTTAATTACTAACTCAGAAATTAGATGAGCCATAGCCACCCTGGTAGTTTTAGGTCGCAGATAACTCCTTTAACTTTTGTTTAGTTAAAATTTTGTGGGCTCTGTCTGAGTCTCTAGTCTTAGTATCTCTTGGACATGGAATTCAAATAATATAATTTCTCTCAATTGTAAATAAAAAACAAATCCTGAGTAACATGTAGGTGAAATATATAAATATCCATCAAGTTCCTGGGCACATCTGCTTTACTGCCCAAATGGTTTAATGTAACGCCCTGACTGCAAGTGTTGGCCACGGTCATAGCATTGTAGGGCAGTACAGCGATCGCACTTAGGTGCCATTTGGGTAACCGGGTGAGGTGAGGCTAGGTTTTAGAGTTAATTAAGTTTAAAAAAAAATGTGCAATGATAAAACGTGCTATGATAACTCTAAGTATTAAATTAACATGTATTATCTAAAATTTTTGATAACTTTAAAAAAAAAGACAAACCAATCTTTATACACTGCTATTGTCGTTAAAAAATTAAGAATATATTAATTTGCTTCCGCATCCCCGAACCTGGCACAATGTAATTTTTTTTCAAACTAAAAAGGAATTGACTAGTCGGCATTTTGAACGGGATAAAATTCTTGCAAATCAGAGAAATGTTTTCAAAATGTTTTCAGAATTGGTAAATCCGACTCAAACATTGTAACGGAGAGTATTTTGAAGGAATAAATAAAACATCGAAATAATTGGGTCACGACATAATTTATGAAACAACCACACATACACATTAAATTAACATGAATAAAGTGAAATAAATAACAAAATACTCATGAAATTTAATAGATTATTTTAATGCCAGATTGATAAATGTTTCAAACTTGATTTAACGTGATCCTCACAATATTTAGTTTCAGGATATTTAGTATAATAATAATAAAATCAATAATAAAAAAAACGTATCCTTTGTTAAGAATTTCAAAAACTCATTTTAAACACTCTTGAAATAATAATATAGTGGATTTTTAGGCTATAAAAAATTCTATCAGATTTTTTTGTTATTTTGTCTTCCACAAAAAAGAAACCTTGTTATCTGATTATGGAGGACAAGGAAAATTTTATAGGAAATATTCGAATGTTGAGTCTAACAATTTCACAAATCAATTTAACGATCGACTTTATTTACATCTTAAAGACAAGTGTTACAATTTTCTACTCTGTGAGTTGACTATAATTTATTAATAGATAGTGTATCAAAACATTTTTGTTTGGATATTTGTATTTATTTAAATGTTTTTCGATAACAAACATAGTGCATAAACATATTGGTATAAAATAACAACAATAATTTCGAAAATTTCGAAATATACTACATGAAATATAGTTTTAAAATAATAATAATAATTTCGAAATATACTACATAAATCATGAAATATAGTTTCTTCTAAGAAAAAAAAATCACTTTGAATTTGAAGGGAAGAATTTCCAACCTTTAGAATCGAAGTAAGCTTGTACCTGTATTATTAAAAAAAAAAAAAAAAAATAGAAAATAGAAAAGTGAATATTTAACGTCATAATATCCAAAAAACAACATGAAAATAGTTCTGGAAATTACCCTGCGCCACAACATAATATGTAAAACAACTTGCGCAAACACTAACGTAGCACAAACAGCGTTAAAAACACCAGCGACAATGACAATAGCTCCTTTTTCCTTGATCAGATTGAAGTTATAGACCATCTCAATTAATCCACCACCACCTCCAAAAACCCAACCAATACCGATGAATACACCAAAAATGATGTCAATAAGTGTTATAAGGAAAAACCATCGGAAATAGCTTACATTATCGTGTCTGTGATGAGTAACGTTTATATTTTAATATGGTAAAACAAAGTTATTTGTATCTCGTAAGAAAAACAATAGATGATAAGATTAATTACTTGTAACCTCTATACAAAGTGAGATGTCTAGCAAAGAAATCGAATAATGGCCATATTGCAACGTAAATAAGAGCAAGTAGAAGTTGACCAAAGACTTGGAAACTATGAATAATAAATAAACGTAAGAGTTAAAGGTAAAATTACATTCAAATCAAAATTAACCTGTAATATTGCTTACAATGGATAACGACCAGTGAAACCAGTAACTAAGATCGCTATAAAGTTGAATATTAAAGTGAGAAAATAAACTGTATTCACAGAAAAAAAATTTAGATATTTGTAGTTAATTGGTTGAAATGAAAAAAAAAAGCAAATTAACATATTTAAAATTATGATATAAATACCGAGAAATAACTTGTAAGATTTTTGAACGGTATCACGAGAATCAGAATCAATAATATCTTCCTGAATATTATGATAAACAACCGGATAACATGGTGGCCTAACAAGTTTCAATTATCGGAATTACATTTAGCTCTTATCGTTATTTAATTTTAATCAGCAATAATGTGTTATAAAAATAAAAAAAAAAAACAGGTTACCAGTTTTTCTCCGACATAGTGTTAATTCTTTTATTCTTAAAAGTAATATCTTGGCAGTCAAATTTTCAAAGATATGTTTATTACGAAAAGAAGGAGGAAATCCCCAAAAATAAAGGAAAATCACTTCTACAAATTTATTCAGTATCGATATACTAAAATCAGATTTAGTTGGTTCCACATGAAACAGAGTTTGACATTTATTTGTATAACTAAAGGCTAAATCTTATTTTTTTCTAGAGTATTCATTAGCCTAATATGACAAATATATTTAGAGCCCCCGCATACTGTGCACACGTGCAACGTACGTATGTCAAAATGACCTTAACACATTTAAACATTACGTACTAAGTATAAACAACAGAGTCGGAGTTTCAAATCTCAAAACTTTTTCAATGTATTTTTAAAAATGAAAAGAAATTAGGGAAAATAATTTCTTCCGGATCTTCTCGTTCTTTTGCTAGGAAATCTTCCACCTGAACCCTGACTTAATTCATATATCACACTACTACCATTACTACAAAAACTTCCACTTAAGTTATTAAAACTATGCCCACCAAAATCGGGCTCTGCAAGATAAAAATCTGATGATGTTCTCGGAAGTGATACTCTATTTTTTTATGTTTTAAAATAAAATTAAGATGTAGAGTGTGACAAAAAATTAGTTGAAAATAATGAATAAATAGAAAAAAACTGAACCTGATGTCTGGATGTGATCTTGAATCCAATATGGGTAAATTAGCGGAAAGTTGAGGTATTGAACTCTGTACAATATTCAACCGATTTCGGATGAATGTGATAATAAGAATTGCTAAATTCATCTATTCAGTCATAAATATTTAAATTTAGTATATTTCCATGTTGAGTTGTAATTGGTATTTTTAGATTGATAATTAAGTTATTACCATTGCAAAAACTCCGATATGAACATGTGTGTTTTGAAATTGGGTGTTATTCATGTTGAAAAGGAATATTAAAAGAAAATTAAAAACCGTAACTTACAATAATAATTTTATATGTTAATACGTAAATGATAATTTTTTGATAAAATACATGATAAAAATTGAAATATAGGCATACCAACAATTGACATAATTCTACCAAACCTCATCCACGATACGAGAAATCGAATAAATGGAATAGCCAACCATGGCATTATATATTTTACACTATTTTTAATAGAAGTGATATCTGAAATTATAACCAAACAAAATGTTAGACTAGAAAAATTTTCAAAATGATTTTACTAAACTTACCATATATCCAACTAATAAATTCAACAAGAACACCTAGAGGCCTTAAAACCTTAATAATGCTTTCTTGACTCTCACGCGCATCACTTGCAGTCTTTGCAAGTAATTGAATTTCAGACTGAGAGATATTTAATAACACTTGCAAATTTTGTTTTGCTTCTAATAAGGAATTTTGCCACTGGTTTGCTAAATCTTGATGTTGGTCCTGATATTAAAAAAAAACCGCAGTATGGTGTTTAACAAGAACCGAATAAGTTTTATGCAAATGAAGCATAAAATGGATAAAAGTATAAAAATAACTAAGATTTCATTTTACCTTATATTCTTCTATAATATTATAAACTTTTTCTTGAGCCGTTAATGTGTTGTGAAGCGCAGCGTCAATTTTTTGTAAATTCTATAAGAAATAAAAAGTTCGTTTATACAGTATAACCTCTTGATTTCTTTAAAAAACTTGTTTTAAACTTACTTCCGAAATCTTAATATTTATTTTGGCGATGTTTTCTACGTATTCCTTTATAAGCATATGTTTTAACGATTTAGAGTAAAAAAAAAAAATAAAAAAATAACACTAAAGAACATACATTCTTATACCATTGTTCGTTTGAGAGACATCAACTGCTGATCTGTTGCACTGTTAATTTCTTCAAAAGTTTCACTAGTCTTTGATCGATATACTTCAAGTTCCTAAATTATCATTTTATATTAACCAACTAACGTTCGTTTACCAAGCTTTAATTTCTTTTTTTTTATTAACTTAGGCATACCTTTCTAAGTTGAGACAACTGATTCAATGTACCTTGCACAATTTCCTGTGAGTCTGACAAATTATCTTTAAGTGATACCATGTTTACCGAGGCTAACGATGTAATTTTCTATCAATTGAATATTGAATTTAATTCAAGATTCATAAAATATTTGATATTCTTGAATGAAAAAACATATCACCTCAATCACGTTAACACTGTTTAAGATCATCGATTGAGATTTTTCAAGTTGAATTAATCTTGCCATTTCTTCTTTCCGCCAAGAAATCATGTCACTTTGTTGAACGCGCAGAATGCTATAATTTATTAGTTGGTTTTGTGTAATATTTCTATGAAGTTCTTCGAGTAAATCTAATAAAGCGGAGGGTAAAACAAGATTAATTTAATGCATATGCTAAGCATATAATACAGGATTGAAAAAATTACCTCTCTCAAGCGAGTATCGTACTGCGAAACACATGTGAACTATTTATAAATTAGGATTAATCTTTTAAATATTTAATATTTCGAAAGATTTGTTGTTATACATACAAACTTCTCGAAAATATCCAGAATATGATGTCCATAGTTGAGGAATTCGTGCCAGAGCTCTATAAATTACATTCATACAGTACATATTAATTTTACAAATATTTATTCATAATGAATATTCACGAAACATACTCTACACAAGTTCCAACGTCTTGAATATCATTACATTCCATTGGAGCAACGAGATTGGCCGTTGCGATTTCGCACATTGTCAATCGTACCGCGTCTAATTTCAAAATTAGAATTTTTTTTAATTCTAATAAGAATCTCTTATGATCTAGGAAAGGAAGCTACTTACATTTTATTTTATCATTATCAGAAATATCAATATTTCTACAACCATGTTTTAATGTTAAGGCAGCATCCTTAAAACAATTTTGCTTTTTTTCAAATTGAATTAATGCAGCTTTTTTTTTTTAAAAAAAACAAATTTATTAACTTTAATATTAAGAACACGAAAAATCAGATCTATACGAGGAATTGTATATAAATTATATGAAATTATACCATGTCCACGTTCAACAATCATTTTTTCTTCATTTGATAATTTCAAGAAATTTTCTTCCCAAGCTTTATTAAATAAAATGACGTAAAGAATATAGACTTTTAATGACTTAAAAAATTTTTTTAACCCAAAAAAATATGGAAATTACCAGATAAATCACTATCTTCTAATCTGGGGAATGTCTCATCCAATTTAACATTTCCAGATCCAATTCCATTAAATTTTAAAAAGCTTGGTAAGTTGAACCAACTATTGTCAGATGCAAATAGTGATGGGATACAAACTAACAAATATCCAAATGAAACATTTAACAAAGACTGTGAAATTCTCATTTTTTTTTTCGTAAGTTTATTATTTTGGATTATATTTTATGGAAAATAGTAAACGAGTTATAATTGAAAACAACTTGAAATAAATGAAGCAAATTATTTTATTCTGAGAAATAATTCCATGGACATTCTTGAAACTTGATTATGTATTGCATGAATTTTCTTACTAATCACTATGATGATTTATCTATTGAATTTCAATTTATACACCGTTAATGATTATCTACTGTACCATTAATAACAATGTATTTACTCTATTTTTTATATTAGTTTCTTGTGATGCCAATAAATTATCTTTTACTCAAAAGTCGGGAATTCATTAGCGTTAGTAGATAGTTGTTAGTTTATGGTGACGATTTTGTGACTTTATTTAAGATATATTTTTTGACAGGATATGAAAAAAAGAAATAATAAATTTGTTATAAAATTTTATATCAAAATAATTTTGTTAAAACGTTCAAGATTAATCGAGTAAAAAAGTTTCGTTTTTGAGTAAAGGAAATATATATAGTCTAAAGGGAATCATTGTTATATTCTTTAGCTCTCATGAATGTTCATTTAGGT
The DNA here is from genome assembly GCA_910592285.1 of Racocetra persica. NCBI lineage: Eukaryota > Fungi > Glomeromycota > Glomeromycetes > Diversisporales > Gigasporaceae > Racocetra > Racocetra persica. The sequence goes on along the minus strand of CAJVQC010000582.1, from coordinate 2,245 downwards.
TAGTATATCGCTTTGTACTGTATATATTTTGTCAACCACAAGTTGCGAAAGTGTAACTGAAAGATGAAACAAATTCAATATGATCTTTACTAATGATATCTATGATCCTGATCTTAGGATTCAACAAGGCGGTCCTGAACTTATTATACTAGGAATCGGGAACCGATATAAGTCCGGAGCTTAAATAAAAAGTTAATTATTCTAAAGTGTATAAATAAAAATTGTTCTTGTATTGCAACGATTAAAAAATGTAACGATACGATCAAAAAATGTAACGATCATGTATCGACAATAAACGTGTGAGTAGTAGCCAATCAGGTAAGCGGAAGCGAACAGACAGACTCACGTGACACTATCGATCAAACAGCGTTGTAAAAACACAGTGTCCTCCACTTCGCTCCGGACAATAAAACCGTTAGTTAAATGCTGCTAAAATGACTTTTTGGTTTAATGTTAAGTTTATTGTATGTATATCGAAATAACAAAAAAAACCAAACTTTCCCGAGTTTGGAATGAATTTTATTAATTCTATTTTATTTGGTTCTCGAAACCTGATCTTAAAAACTTTTTATGCATATTTTCAATTTATTTGTTTTCTTGACTAAATTTAGAACGAAACGTTACGCCTAAAATTATCTCAGGGTTGATTTACATCAGCCAATCAACGCCCTATGATGCAATAAGATATAAGGTTAGCTAAATAGCCAATCACATGGATTCCTCCTATGACTTTTAGATTTGGTCAAAAGTTCTTTGGCATACGAAACTTTACTAGAGGCTTTTTAACTCGACAATCGTCACCTTTTAAAGCTCAAGCTTTAATACCTTTTGTAGTTGAACAAACGGTAAATAATTTGTATTTTTTTGGTTAATACCGCAACTTTTTTTATATCAATTTTTTTTAATCAAATATTTAAATAGTCAAGAGGCGAACGTTCATATGACATATTTTCTAGACTTTTAAAAGAAAGGATCGTATGCTTGAATGGTCATGTAAATAAAATATCAGATGCATATATATATATATATATTTTATCTTTATTTATTGTTCGAGTGAAAACCCATATTCTTGATATTAAAGGTAGACGATAGTGTAGCGGCAGTAGTTGTAGCTCAATTACTATTTCTTGAAGCTGAAAATCCAGAAAAACCGATTAGCTTATATATTAATAGTCCTGGTGGTACTGTAACCGCCGGTATGGCTATTTATGATACAGTAAGTCTTTTTTTTTTAAATATATATTATATATATATATATTGAGTAATGTTTGATGTGTACTCATATGACTTTATCAAAAAATAAATAGATGCAGGTATAATTAATTTTAATATACAGTCAACCCTCATTAATATCAACCCATTTGGATTAGATAATTGTGTTGATATATGAGGGTTGATAACAACGGGGTAGTTTTTTTATATAACCTGAACCGATTTTTTCTTAATAAGAGGTTGATATTAACAAGGGTTGACTATACTTCCATTAAAAGTTATAACGAATTCTATAAAATGTTCCATTAAATAGTACATTCAATCACCAGTATCAACACTTTGCAATGGTCAAGCATGTTCAATGGGATCATTACTTTTGGCCGCAGGTAATGTCATCGGTTATTGTATTGTATTGGGATATTTTATTTACTTACAGTAAGATTATTATATAGGTGAACCAGGAAAACGTTATACACTTCCAAATTCTACTATAATGATACATCAACCAATAGGCGGTGCATCAGGTCAAGCAACTGATATTGCTATTCATGCTAAAGAGATATTAAGAGTTAGAGAAAGATTAAATAAAATTTATAAAAAACATTGTAATAAACATACAATGGAAGAAATTGGTAATAATTCATTATTTTATGATTTTTTATTTGCTATTATTATTATTATTATTATTATTATTATTAAACGGTTTAATTTGTTTAATTAGAAACGGCTGTTGAAAGAGATTATTATATGACTGCTGAGGAAGCTCTAGAGTTTGGCTTGGTTGATAGAGTTTTGGAAAAAAGGGAAGTTACTCCACCAGAACCATTAAAATAATTGGCTAACCTATACTTTTAAATCGCTGTTACTATTTCCTTAATAATAAAAATTCACTAATATTTGATTGCATAACGTGGTATAAATTAATTTCAATAATGTTTCCAGAAATGTTCCATCGTAATTTTTGAGTAAAATGAAAAATGAAAAATATTTGAGATCAAATTGATCGTAAATGCATTGAAATTTTATCATAATT
>CAJVQC010000581.1:0-12440 GCA_910592285.1 Racocetra persica | reverse complement strand
CCAGTTTGTCTAATTCTAGTGAAAACTTCTTGTAGATTAATTAAATAATCATCAAAGGTCTTGAAGAACACAATAGTATCATCTAAGTATACTACTACAAATCTCTATGCTATTCTATCGTAAACTCGGTCTATCAAGTATTAGAATATTGCAGGGGCATTACAAAGTCTAAAGAGCATGATATTGAACTCATATGTTCTATAGCGAGTAACAAATGCAGTCTTTTCTCAGTCTCTGGGGTGTATAGCTACTTGCCAATATCTACTAGCAAGATCTAGTATAGAGAACCAACATGATCCGGCAAGAGTATTTAACATTTCATCGATTCGAGATAATAGGTAAGCATCCTTCTTGGTTATAGCATTTAGCTTTCTGTAGTCTACACAGAAACGTAATTTACTATTTTTTTTCTGTATTAATATAATAGAAGAAGTCCATGGGCTGTTGGATGGTTGTATTAGTTTGTTGTCTAATATTCATTAGATTTCTTTTTTAACAAATGCCTGTTCACTTGGGGGTATTGAGTAAAGTTGAGAATTTATAGAAGGTATATCTTTGGTATAAATTCTATAGGTAACTAGGTTAGTTTATCCTAGTTCAGTAATGTCTAATGCGAATAAGTCTGCAAATTCTTCTAATAGCTGTCTGAATTTTTTGCTTTTTTTTTCTGTAAGAGGTTCAATATTTAATGATATTTCTTTTAGGGTCACATACTCTTCATAAGGAATGAGAGTATCGATAGTATATACAGATATAGGAGTGAGAGTTGAGTCGTGAATATCTGTGTCCTCAGGTAGTTTTTCATTTTGCCTGGGATTATTTAAAAATTTTGTGACTTGGTGAGGGCAGCATATTAAGCAGCATGCTGGTGAGCATACTGATTGTCTTCTCTTCACATCTGTATGAGTTGTTGATTGAAAGTTTCAAGAGCTTCAACCTTCTGTTGTAGTTGTCTGATAAGCTGACTCTGGTAAGCTACTTGTTGTTGCAGCTATAGCATTACTGATAAAGAAATATCTGGTTCTGAAGAAGTGATTGGAGAACTAGAATTTGTTTCTACTAGAAAAGTATCAGGTCAGGTTTCTGGCAAAGAATTATCAGTCTCATCAGATATGGTATCTGATTTTGAATTTGAAACTGATATGTCTGGTTCTTTTAGTATTGCTTCTGGGTTAAATATCAGAGGAGATGCAGTAGCATATTCAGTACAACATCCATCATGCTAATCAAGCTTGTCTTGGTGCTTAATATGGAGACATTCTTTACAAAGGTCTACAGGGTCAGTGAAACTTTGTCAAAGGTTAGCAAGGGCTAACTCTTTACAAAAGTCTGGGTGGCTAGTATCGAAAGATTGGTCAAGAGTCTGTTGGAGTTGAAGGGCTTCATTCTCAGTTAATAGATTTAGTTTAGCATATAGAACAAGATCTATTTCCTCATTGTTCCAGAGCTGGTTGATGTGGTCAGTCATAAAGGGTTCTAACGCTTTTGCAATGTCTTGGTTGCTTTCTTGCAACAAGATCTTTACAAGTCAGAAGATGTGTGTCTGGTTTATCTCGTATTGGGATCCTGCGCTTCAGGTGGAGGTGGTATAGTGTTGAATTCGGGTTCAGAGATTGTAGTTAGGGTTGTAGAGAACATCCTAGCTAGCCTTGTATGTATATATAAATTCAAGGTTGCAAAACCAAAGGGCTTTGGTTATGCTTTCTATATTATACATTCTGAATCGAGTATCCGAGTATTAGCAGATTTTGCAGATAACCAAGGTTTCTTGTCCTTTACCTTGGGTGTAGAAATAGATACTTCTGGGGTCACTTCAATCCAAGTCATGGTGGAAGTCCATATAGCAGGCTTGGTATACGAGTTGGTTATCAAGAATTCTAAGTCGTTCGGTCCTTTCTGGGTTCTTGCATTGGTAGCAGTGGTGAGTACGTCTGGCACTATAGTAGTAGGCTCTTTGTGCAGCCACTTCATTAGAGTCATAGCCATATTGGTATGTCTAATTCTGTTTGTGTAGAGTTGCATAAAGGCAATCAATAGCAATATATCCTTGTTTATTGCATTCATGGCAGAGGTTGTTAGGGCAGTCTCTGTACAAGTAGTTCTGTCCACAAGTTCAACAAGAGATATATCGTAGAACTTGTATAGGATAATGAACTGCGATGTGTCTAATTCTTTGGCAATAGTTACAACAGTTGGTAGAACATTCAGCGAATAGGTGAGTAGGCGAGTTGCAATTTCCACATACTCGAAGAGGATTTCAAGTTGCTCGTCATCATACTCGATGAGGTTGATAGGTGGTCTAGTTGTTAGGGTTGTCTGTGTCTATGTTGGTGGTTTCGAATGCATAAGCCTCTTTGAAGGTCAAGTATTCCTGTTCATAAAGCTCCAATTCGTCTGGGTTGGTAACAGTAGGTTGAGCAGAAAGAGGTTAGTTATTTTCATAAGTGGTAGGAATATGGTACTTGCGATTCTTCTACTTAAAGGAGTAGCAGCCATTTTTTCAGTTGTAACTGGCTTCAACTTTCTTAGACCAGTTATTTCCAAGAAGTAAGGAGTAGAAAGTAGTAGCGACTACTTTAAAAGTAAGAGAGATAGTGGCACCTTCAATCTGTATAGGGAGGTCTCAGATAATTCCTAGAAGTGGAGAGGAAGTACCAGTAGCAGAAACAATAAGGCTGGTTGAAGCTTGTTTGATCTTGAGTCCTAGTTCCTAGACTACTTTATGAGAAATTATACTAATAGATGCTCTGCTATCTACAATAGCTTGGTAAGGTCTGTTTCTGATTTTAATATTGCATTTGACAGGTGTGATAGTTGGTTTAGGGGTAATAGCCATGGTTTTAGCTTCTTGGCTTAAGTGAACTGAGAAAGCACTTTGGATAGAAGGGTTGTTTAAAAGCGTTTCCCATTTTTGTTAGCTCATAGAAGGAGAAGATTTAGGGTTCTGGGAAAGGTAGTTGACATCATGATAATAAAGAGAAGATAAGCAATTAAAGGATCTCCTATAGTTATTGATATAGGAATAGTAACTGTCTTGTTCTCAAGAATAACCTCAATTTCGAGAGTAGTTGTCATGGCTTCTAGATCTATTCCTGTCTCAAAATCTACTTCTATTATAGGATCTAGAATAGTTTCTGTCTTGGCTTCTAGATCGGTTGTAGCTACGGTTATTATTTTAATGATCTCAGCTTCTGTCTCATAGTTATTCTTAATTTCTTTGTTTAGCACGATACTAAGCAATAAAGTATCCGATGTGTCCACAATAATGGCAGGTGGGTGGTTGTCTGATTCTTGGTACAGTGGTAGGGCTTTTGGCATAGTATATAGTATTGGGAGCAGGCTTTTGTTGAGCGAGGTTGATGCTGAGTTGGGCAATCTGTTTGGTGAGTTGTTTGATTGCTTGGTTTATATTTGTGGTAGAAAAAGAGATGAGTTTGCTATTTTCCCAATTTTGAGCAGCAGTGATGGTAGCATTTAAGTCAGCAAGGGCTCTAGCTTGTATTCCAATAGCATACTTGGGTCTGAGTCCTTGGATGAAAAGTTGGAGAATAAAGTTATCAGGAAAACTATTAGTAGGGTCTACTCTGGCTTGTAATCTCTTGAAGCGAATAATATAAATGTCCACAGTATCTGTTCTTTGTTTAATTTTGAAGAGTTGTTTTTGCCACTTGATCTTTTGCTTAGTAGAGCTAAATTGGGTCTTAAAGAGATGATAAAAACTTCAATCTTGGCTAGCGTTACTGTTAAAGGCATTGGGGGCAAGATTAAGACCTCAGAACCATTCAGCAGCAATTTCTTTTAAGTAAGCAAGGGCAAGAGCAAGTTGTCAAGCAGCAGTTCAGTTGTTAGCAATAGCAGCATGTTCAAATTCTTCCAGCTATTCTACTGGGTCTTGGGTTTCATCACCAGTGAAGAAATTAATTTTTATAAGGGACTTTTCATCGTTGGGGGTTAAGGCGTAAGCCAAATGGATAATTGCATTTGTAGTATTGTTTAAAGCAACGTCAGCCATGTTTAAAGGAGGTGTGACAGGTGGTTGTTGTAGAGGTGATAAGTTGTTTTTGGGTTGTTCTGGTGGTGGTAGGTTATTATTCTGTTGCTCTAGTAATGGTGGGTTATTTGCTTGTTGGTCAGGTGGTGGTAGGTTATCTTCTTGTTGTTCGAGGAAAAGTAAGTTGTTTTGTAATTCAAATATTTCAGTTGGGGTGAAGATATCTTGGACTGTACTATCTGAGCTTCTTCTTCTTCGATAGATTCTTTTTGGTGTATAGTTACTTCTCGTTGTAGATGGTGTTCTTCAATATATGCTCCTGGGATAGCAGCAAGGTTTATGTCTATAAAGTATTTGGTTGGTTCTGCAACTTGTACTGAAGGTACTTTAAATGTTTCTCAAGGTAAACGTGAAGAAGGTTGATAATTAGGGTTGTTGGTTTCGTCTTGGTAAGAGGGTAAGTTAGAAGGAGATGGAACTTGGTAGATAGTATGTTGGTCTCGATAACTAAAGCTATAGATGTCGTCTTGTAGTTGTCTGATAGAAGTGTCTAGGTTTTTAAAATATCTATCGTATTGTCCTGGTTTCTTGTATTCAAAACTATAGACTAAATTAATATAGTGGTTAAAGACGGTTTGGTATTCGAAGTCAATAGCAGATAGGGTAGTGAGGTTAGTATATCTTTGAAGTAATGCAAGAGCAATTTTTTTGGGGTCTCCTATATTTCTGTTGTATCGACAACTAAAAATAATATTTCTAATCGTAGTACAAATAGAAGGTCTGTCTTGGGTTATAGTAAGGTGTGCAAAGCTAGTAGTGGTTCTGGAAGTATAACTATATGCGCCGTAGGTATTGGAATACCAATTTCAAAATCTTCCAAAAGGTGTTCGAAGAAAAGTACGAAGACTAGTTCTAGGTGGGAGATAACAAAGTTGACAAGAAAGGTCTGGGTTTAAGGTTTATAAAGTAGTAAAGGGAAGTGCAGAGTTTTGTTGGTGTTTATACTCGTAGTTTACAATATATTTATTGTGTAGTTTAGTGACTCTATCAGTCATAGAGCAAAGTCTAAATGCTAGTTACTAGCAGAGAAAGAGAAAATAAAATAAAATAATATGCTTGGAGTTAGATCTTTACGCCTACACTTTGGCTTGTGAAGAATCTATTAATATCCTTTAGGTTAGATCCTTATGCCTACACTTTGGCTTATAGAGAATCCTTCAGTTGTCCTGAAAATACATTCAGGTACTAGCTAAATAAATCCTTGGTGGCGGGGTTGTCATCTGCAATACTTAATTCAATACAATCTGGGATAACTATCCTCTGGTAAATAGCTAATAATCAAGAGGAGTCCAGGATAATGTCATCTAGTAATAGTTTTAAAATATTTTTCGCCAGGAAGCACCAAATGTTATAGTACTGTGACCTTCTTAACAGCAGTACTATAACAATAACACGGCTACAGAGATCTTTCACAGATTTATAGCAGTATCCAACAGGTAAGTATAATTTCTACTACAACTAGAAACTATACCCTTCTGTCTGTAGCAGTTCGGGCAAACAATAGTTTATAGATAAAATATATGTTTTATTAGAGAGAATAAGATATGCTATCCTTAGGTTCCTATTTCTAAAAAATCCTATAATATTACAAGAGAGAATTTAGGGAAGAAGGGAGGCTAGGTCTAAGAGGTAAATGGTGCAGGTCTAATGTTAACTTGGGAAAATTTACATTCTTTTTATATCTTTAGAGCTAATTGCTAATCGTTGCAGCTAAGTATAATTTACTTAGTGCTAAGTATAAAGTGTAATCACTAATCATTAAGCGTTAAGTGCTAATCATAATCGCTAAGCATAATCACTAATTGTTAATCGCCAAGCATAATCGTTAATCGTTAATCGCTAAATGTAATTGCTAATTGCTAATCATTAATTGTTAAGCATTAAGCATATTACATGTTTGTTAAATTCTACTCTAATAATAATAATAACTAAATAATACTAAATAATAATAAGATAATAAAATAATAGATAATAAAATACAATATCGAAATAATAAACTAATAAAATAATAAACTGTTCTATAACAATGTGACCAACAAATTTATATTTTAGAAATTTCTTATTATCTAAGATAGCTAAAAAGAAAAGCTGATAATAATAATCAGAAAACTCAAAAAATTAGAGAAAATCTTAGCAAAATACTAAGATCACGACATGTTGCTCAAGCATAAAAATATGCTAAACAAATTTATCAACTCCTTCAAGTTTGTGGACTATCTTATTTCTATTCTACTACTATGATTACTTATACTAACTTAGAAAAATTAAAGAAAGAAGACTATATAACTCTGTTGAATGAAGTTAGAATTTACAAAGTTTATTCTTAAAGGGAATAGAAATGTTATAGAATAAGTTTTCTAAATTTTTTATTATTAGTATTATTTAGTATTTTTTTTATTTTGGCAGTTCCACCTATTACTCTTTATTTAGAAAGTATTAGAACTTATATCAACAAAGAGATACAATTTTCTGTACTATATTCTATATGAGTAAAAAACAATTCGAGTAAAACCTAAGAATAACCTGCCTAGCAACAATTGGCTTCACATTGGATCCTCAACTTACTGAGTATTTGAACACTCTGATCCTTAGCTCTAGCAGTTGTATCGCTTTGTCAAAAGAGCCAAATTAATAGAAGCACAAATACAAAAGAAAAATAAAACAAAGGTAAAGGGGATATGATAAAAGATACAAACAAGAAAAAGAAAAAAAAAAAAGAGGTAAGGAGGTATTGAAAAAAACAAAGAGAAAATTTGTCTATCCTAATGATCACTATTATAAGCCTGTGAGAGACTTGTAAAAATTATATACTACTAAATAAAATAGTCACTACTCTAAATTTATCTAAATAGTATATCAAAGCTTAAAACTAATAGAAAAATACTTCTTCGACCATAAATTGTAGAAGGTCGGTACTCGATCCTAGTCTCAGAGCACTGTTTATCGAATTGTTGTATTTGAGACATATGCTTTGACATGTTTGTTGTCCTGTTGTATCGATTTAGAAAGTAAATAGTGCCGACTGTTTTGGTGCACGTGATATCGATCTTTTGGAGGGAGTAAACTGAAATGCTCACTTTTTATAAAAATTTTCTCGAAAAAAAGTGGTAGGCCAACAAAAGTATATGAGGTTCTTCTTGTAAGAGTTACAGTTATATAGTCCAGTTTCTCAGTTTCTACTTAATATTCCTGTTCAGGGACCTACAGGGACATTACTTCCAAAATATCCTTTTGGTTTGAATGTCGAAAGTGCAAAGAAGTCTACTCAAAAGCTTGACCTAAAGGCATAGCCCGCCTGTTGTTTATACACTTGTTCTTTAGTATTTCACATATACAAAGCTTCGTCGACAGCAAGTAGTGTTTGTATGGTACAAGGAGTATTTAAGTGTCTACTTTGTTGCTTTCCTATATTGTTTTTCTGTAGTTCAGTTTTTTTTGTTGTTGACCAAGAAATCGTCCAGTATTATTTAGTATTATTATTAGTATTATTATTATTTTATATTATATTCTATTGTTATATTATTATATTATCATATAATATTATTAAGTAGTTCTGTATAGCATTATGAATGAAAAGAATGGTTAGAATGGTTATCATTTCTACTATTTTTACTATTTCTACTATTTCTACTATTTCTACTATTTCTACTATTTCTACTATTTCTATTATTACTATTTCTACTGTTTCTACTATTTCTTATTATTTGTATTAGTTTTATTAGTTTAAAAAAAAAAATATATATAGGGTGTAGCAACTTAGTAAAGTGGTTAAGTTGTTGTACCCCAAGTGGTATATTAAATAGGTAGGGGGTTTGAAACCTATCGGTGACGATTTTCGAATATTCTATCTGTACAGTGGCTACTATCTTTCGATGATCAGTTGGAACAGAATTTCTGTAACCTTGGTAGCACCAACAAGATTGGGAGTTCATAGAGCTTCGTATGATGTATGAGTTATACAAAAAGTTTTGGATCATTGTAAATCCAAAGAACCAGAAAGATGGATGTCCGCTTGGCAAGCTCCGAGTAGAAAGGTAGCACAAACTTTTGATGGTATGATGTAAAGAATTATTACTAGAAGAACTGGCAAAAACTGAATGGGACCGAAGTATTAGGCAAGGCACTCCACCAACCAGGCTGTCAGGAGAGTAACCGGAGAAAAAAGACTTAACTGTGGAGATCAGGAGCAGGTTACAGCCTTTCCAGGCCATCTGGATTGGTAGTTTGGGATAGTTGGGGATATCGGTAATAGTCTATAAAGTATGTACTGGGGTTTGAGAGAACTCTACAAGGGCAGAAGTAGATTTGGGTAGTGGAGTTCAGCCAAACTGGGGTTAAATCTAGTTACGAAAAGCTGTAAGAAAAACCGTAGGCAATGATCTCGATCTGGTACCACCCACACTCCCAGAATGGACAAACTAAGTCGCAAGTAATGGGTCACAGCTCTGCATACCAAACTAAAGTGCAGGCTAGATGTGGTATAAAGTAGGCATACTGCAGGCTCTGCCAGGTTTACCTCGAGGATAAAGTAGTTCTAGGTCGATTATGTGTAATAGTTGTATCAAGAAGAACTGGTTTTTGAAAGACCAGAGAAATGGTGCCAATTATGGGAAAGTCTTGGAATACATAGGCGCAGAGGGTTTAAATTAGGTAACCCCCTAGTTGGGTTGCAGGTACGGCAAATAATGTAGAACCTAGTAATAGGCAGACTACTTAAATAGGTGCTCAAAAGGTACAAGTATGGCTAAATATACTCTCCAAATATGTATAATGATTCCTTACATAATAAAGCACAACACGACCAAGAGGTTACCTTAATATCAAAAAAAATATATATATATATATATAAACCCTGGCTTTTCCCCTTCTTGAATTAAATCGCATATCAATACAAATCTAAATATTTTATGCTCTTCTGCTATATTTAATTTGTTGCAAATTAAATAAGAATTTATGATAGCAATGTATAGTAACCAGAAGAATAAAAGTACTTATGCTCTAAAAATAGCTAATTGAGTTGAATAAATAGCTTTTTAACTAGTCCACAATGTTTACTTCTTCTATACAGTGATTATAATTGTCAATAGCAACTGAAATAGATATAATTTTTTGAGCTTCATTACCAAATACTAATTTAATATTTTTATAATTTACATTTGTTTTATGTGGCCTTCTATGATTTCTTCTAATTTTGCTATTTTGTCTATCAATTTTATATATTGTTGTAAGCATTATAACAAGACTATTGTTAATCTATAAAAAGCTTAATATATTATCTATTGCTATTTCTATTAAGTAATTTTACTTTAAATATTTTGTTTTGTTTTCTTTTTTTAAAATTACCAGAAACTTTGCAATATTTGTTCTTACAGTTTTACAAGCTCTAAATTCTTTTTTATGAAGAAATTGAAATAAATTTATGCTTGAAAAAAAGTTGTTTATGTAAATATTAAAAGTATAATCTTGTAGTAATTATTTAATTAAGTGATATACTTTAGAGCTAATTTTGTTAAGATTTAAAATTAATTTATATTAGATAGTATAATACAAGATAAGAATATAAAAGTATACATATAATCTGAATCATATAAAGATAATATCTTGTATCTTTCAAGTATAGGCTTGTTTTTTATATAAAATATATATGCATTATGTTCAGAAAATCATATAATTATTCATCTATTGAAAGATTTAATACAGGCAGATAAAATTATTTTGATATATTTTTAATATATAATACAAGTAGTTTTATTTTTTCAAATTAATTAAATAATAATTTAGTATAGTCAGAAAGATATAAAAAACATTTGATTTAAAAATTTTAAATTTTTAATAAAATTTATAATAATAAATAAATAAATAAATAAATAAATAAATAAATAAATAAATAAATAAATAAATAAATAAATAAATAAATAAATAATTTTACTTGTTAAAATTAAAATAATATTATAGTTTTAGTAATATTATGAGATAGATAATTACTATCTTTTTTCAATAATTAGTAATTGCAAAAAGTTTAAATACTCTCATATATATTATGAATGCCAACTAAATTTTTAATTCATTAAAGTTAAAGCAGTTTAATTTCAACTTTCATCTGCTTGATTTGTATCTTGTCTTGTATTATAAATAGCAGCATATATATTAGTATTTGTTATGATAGTTTATAATTAATGATCTAAAAAAAATAAACTAAAAATTAAATATAATACAGATTTTTTAATAAAAGTAAAATCTTTAGAAAGAATAGATAAAGCTTCATATAAAAGATATTTGTATTAAAATAGTAAAAAATCTAATGATTTTTTATATATTTTATTAGATATTTTTTCATTATCTTAATTTTTTTTATTTATTAATTGTAAATTTTCTTTAATAAGTACTATTGAATAATCTAAATTATTAATTTCATTAATATTTTAGTTGCAAATAAAACAACAAAGATAAGATTTATCTTCAGTTTGTAAAGTTTATTCATATTAATAATTAAAATTAAAATTAAAAAATTAATATTAATACAATTATTTATATTAAATTAACAGTTTTACTAAATCACACTATTGGTGCCAACACCATATTGATTTTGACCAATAAAATTAATAATCTGCAGTATAATGTCAAGATCAGATATAACATAAAAATCAAAACAATCTTTGTTGTTTTTTTAAAAAATCTTTAATAACTTAAAATTTTGCTTATAAAACTACCTTTTGTATTCTAATAAAAAAATTTCTTGCATAATTTTGGTATAAATAAATTTTTATTCCTAATTATAGCTATAACTCTAACCTTAATATAAGCTAAATTTTAAATTTTTCTTTAATTTTTTGTTTATTTGTTTTAATAATAATCTTTATATTGCATGGTATATATAGTATACTGGTGCTAACACCAGTGGTATGATTTAGTATAATTATAAATTAATATTGATTATATAATTTTTATTTAATTCAATTAGTTAAAAATTCACAAACAAATTTGCTAGCATGACAATCACATATTTTCAAGTTATACAAACTTTAAAACCTGTTAGGGATGTGACAAAAATCAGGTGATTTTTTAAGGGAGAGGGGGTAAAAAAAGTTAAAATTATATATAAGAACCTGATTTTTTTTTATATTAAAAGGGGAGGGGTAAACCTTTGATAAAAAATAATCAGGTGATAAATGATACTGCCCTTATTATTTAATATCAATTATATGATTTTATTTAATTTGATTAGTTTTTATTAATCAAATTTTTTTTAAAAAGTTCACAAACAAGTTTGCTAGCATAACAATTACTTATTTTCAAATTATACAAACTTTAAAATCTGTTATTATTTTTAATTTGTAAATCAAATCTAACTTAGTATTATTATAATACAAAAATTAGCTAAAATTTTACAAGCAAATTTGCTTGTATGACAATCTAAGAGATTTAATATAAAAATATAAAAACTTTGATTTTTTTAAAAAATCGCTATTATCTTGAAATTCCATCTATGAAATCATATTTTATATTTTAACAAAAAATTCTTTACAACATTTTACTATATGCTATACTTTATTCTAAACTTTAACTATAGCTTTAATCTAACTTTAATGATAATAAATATTGATATATTGTTTTTATTTTGATTATAATATTATACAATCTAATTGGTTAATCATATGCTAGTAACTATCACTACAAGCAACAAACATATTTTTCTTTTAATATATTTTAATTCTATTAAAATTAAATAAAAAATTTTAACTAATATTAGATAAATAAATAAATATATAGTATATTAATTATTATAATAATATTGATATTTAATATAATTTTGTATTTTAGAATTACAGTCAAACCTCTTTATAGTTACACCTTTGAGATACAAAAAACTGTGATTATAAAAAAATATAACTTATATAGAGATATTTTCTATATAGTTATAAATAATTAGTAAAAATAAATTCATAATTATATTAATTTGTGACTATAGAGATGACTATAGAGAAGTTGACTATATCTATTTTTTGTAAATTGTTTAATAATTTGAAATATAAAAATAAAACAAGTTATTTTTAAATTTAGATATATAAAATATTTTAAAATATATAGTATTTAAATATTTTTATTTTTTAAAAAATTAATAATTTTTTCAAAGCAAAGTTTGTTATTTTTTTATATTTTCTACAAATATATTTTTTTGACAAAATTTCTATAATTCTTAAATATATTATTACAAGTAGACTGTAGTCTTCTTAATATAGCACAAGTAACAAAGCACACAGCTATAGAGCTCTGTTGTGAGATTATAGCGGTATAGAAGTAAAATGTAACTTCACTAAGAACAGTTTGTGAAAAGTATATAGTTTAAAAAAAAGATATATTTTATTTATAATATAAGACTTTGATTACA
>CAJVQC010000580.1:0-12441 GCA_910592285.1 Racocetra persica | reverse complement strand
GAGATTTGATTGGACATATCTAGATATATATAAATAAGTATTGAGCAAAATGCCATTTCAAAGGATAAGAAAAGGTGCAGTAGGGTGGATTGCTTGTTAAAAAGTATATATATATAATAGGAATATTGTCATATATTAGAAATTGGTGTTATATGTGGATAAAGATCGTTGCGGCATTTTTATAATTCAGAAAGGAGTAAAAAAATTGGTAAGTAATGAATCAGTAAGTTTATGGTTTTTGTAATCTGTTAAAAATTTTTTTAGCTGTTCCAGAATTTATGAACATTTTAAGATATAAACAAATCGGCGTTATGAAAAATGATAAATTTATCGTTTATGGTTTTAATATTAAAAAATCAATTAATATTAATTCATGTTTACAAGGAGCCTTTGGCAGAATTATAGGGTGTGTATTAGAACGAGCTATTTAAGCTATTAAAGATTGAGAAGAATTTAACTAAGGTAGATAAAATTATAAAACTATTACTAGATGACTCAAACTTTTGTAGAGCTTAAGTGATATAATACAGAACTAATTAATTATTCCATATATTAGGCTTCTCTAAGGTTTAGCTTTAAAACCATTACTTGATGTAAATGCATACATAGATTTTTTGTTGTTTAAAGAGGTATTTAATATCGCAGCTAAAACAACTGTAATATTTCATGCGGTTAAACAGGTTTAATTCATAGTATCTGGATCTTTGATTTGATTGGTATGTGATTACCATTACAATTTGTTGAATAGCTATTAGACGTCATGAGTTTTTCTTATTAGATATTTTATTATTACTCATGAACGTGGGAAACTGTATATATATGTATATTTAATAGAATATCAATATATTTATTAAAATAGGAATATTTCAGAATGGTTTTTATTGAGCGCGAAGGCTATCTTGAAGTTTATAAGTTGTTTATTATTCGTTAACAAATAAAGAGATATTTATTTTATTTTTCTTAACCATTTTCGATTATTGCCATCAGATTTGTTAATTTCATAATTGCTTTATATTATTATTGTGAAGATAATGGCAATATAGAATTCGCAAATTTAATGATCATACTAATTTCAAATAGCAATAATTATATTTGTCAACAATCATTTTTTTAAGATCCAGAAGTTAGATTTAAGTAGGTTTTATCTTTAATAGGACATCTGACATTAGCAAGATTTTCAATTTTTAATAGCATTTATATGGTGCTGGAAGTCTACACTCGAAAATCACGCAACCATAAAAATAAACCACATCAACTTTTTGAGGCGATATTTCAAAAAACTGACCGATAACTTTGTAAAGCTCACTACAAAGAACAAGGTTACCGGTCAGTTTTTTGAAATATTGTTTTTACAAAAAGTTGATGCATTTTAAAGATACTATGTTTTACTATGTTTTATCGAAAATTGAAATTATATTACGTCGCAAAAATAATCCTATTATTATTGGTTGCTTCGTGATCATATGACTTATTAAATCTCCAAGACGTGATGGACGTTTCCGATTGGTTGTTTAATTTCAGGGGAGCTCTTGGAGGTGGAGGGGGAGAACATTAAACGAAATTGTAATTTCAAACAGCGTTATTATGGATTTAATCAAAATATCTTAATAATTATTTAACAAATTCAATAAAAATTTATTTAAAAATTAAAAATCTATAGAATTTAAATAAGTGATTATTGAAGTACAATATTTTCAAAGTTTTAATAATATTATTATTTTATATATATATATATATAATCTCTAGTATAAATCTAAATTTCAAAATTGGAATCTGGTTTTTGAAAAATCAGGTTTCAAAGCTCTAAACCCAATAACTTTACCATCCCTAAATTAGTGCATCTATAAGATGTAAAAAAAATTATACACTAACTACTGAACTTATTGGAGGATTATTTACAATATTTTCAGATGATTTTTGAGAACTATTCTTTTTTCTTCCAATATAATCTCTAAGTGCATGAAGCCCGTACATCAAAAAATAAAATACAATAGAGAGAACATAAAGGGCGATATAACGAAGTGTTATGTTTCCAGGAGAATCATTATACCAATTTAGGAAATTATATACCCAAAATTTATGTTTATCATAAACAAGAAAAACTTCAAACGTATAAAGTATTTGAATAGGTATTGTTATAAATATGAATGATATTTTCATTATTTGACAATTTAAAAATAATTCAATCAACATGGTCACAAACTCCACTCCATGAACAGAAACATTTAGCCACCAGATGAACCATGGATTATTTTCACGAATAAAGTCACTTGAAAGTGTGATCCAGTAGACAAAAACAATAAAAGAGCTATTTATTTAATTAAATATGAATAAGTTACGAAGATATGAATTTTAAAATTAGCAAATTAAGAATAATACGACTTACTGATAATGTACAAGAGTGTGATAAAGGATCCAAAATATAAAATTGAATAATTTTGAAAATTGTTCAAGAGAGTTTGATCTGATTGAATAATATAATGTAACCTGTAAATGAAATTATAAACAATTATTTAATGAATATTCATAATAAAATATGCCATCAAAAATAAATATTTGTTTACCGTAAAGTAAAGGGTCTGACCGATGTAGCTTAAATTGGTAAAATAACATAAAAAGCATTCCAAATCATTACTGATACCATATTGTGATAGACTGTGTGAATATAACCCATATTTTAACAGATCTCCAATTAAAATAATCCAGGAATAAACGGTCACCACAGCACGAAAAATTTTTAATGTTCTAGAACTTACGAACCAAGAAGTGACAGATAAATTTGGATCAAACTCTCCCCAATGGAAAAAATTCATTTTTGAATTTTATGAGAGCCAAGAAATTGTATGCAATATTATATGCTTTGTCAGTGGCTTTTGTCGAGCACATCAATGTTACAAATATAGGCAATAAAATATGACTAGAACTGATGTAATCCTATGTAAAACAAAAGTAAACAATTCACTGTTACATTTGCGAATTATTAACAAACTATCAATATAAACTTGAAATCCATATTAATGAATACCTATCAATAGTATGATAAGACGGAGGACACGCCTGGTTAACAAGAAGTAATACAAGGCGTAGAAATCTAAAAAAGTTCAATGTTTGTTTTTGTATGATAATATGCCAAGTAAAATTAAACCTATACCGCGCTTCATTGAATAAGTCACTGAGAGCAATTTAGCTATCTTCAATAAGCTAAATTTATTTTTTACAGACATTATTCAAGAAGTAATTGGTTTTTACCATGCATAATGAATAATTGTTATTAATAATGACAATTTTTGCTTATCTTTAATTAGAGGGCTTAATTTTGACTTTTTAACGTATTATTTCAATAAATCACTGAGGTTCTTATATTTCATACACCGTATGTATACATACAAAGTTTGCAGAAAGAAAAATTTTCATTATGCTCTACTCCGTATTCCGATTTACTTTTTCGCGAATAATACAAACCAAAAAAAGGAAATTGTTTGCCAAGTAGTGAAGACATAAATTTAAGTTTAGGGCGTTAGTTTGGAATATAGGAATAAAGTGTCATTTCCTATATGTAAAATTTTGTTCCCAACATTTTAATTAGTGTATTTTCCTTTCTTTGCTTTTTTTCTTTCGTACGTGTTCGGATTTTATGCCGGGCTGATCCAGGATAATCAAAAATTGAACGCTGTTTCTTTTTTAGAATTTTGTATTACTCGGGCAAATAAGTGCGTTGAGAAAGTCGAAAATCCTCTAAGCTGGATATAGGTCGGAATATGGATAACACAAATACACTACACTAATGCTAATTAAACCACTCTAACTAATCCAAGTAGTGGTAGTACTGTTGTTAGGCGAAACTATTTTTGGCAAATGACGAAACTCTGGCGAAACGGCGAACTCTGGCGAAATGGCGAAACCCCTGCAAGAAAGTCAAGGATTAAATCCTCTAAGACTTTGAAAAGACTGAGGGTGCTCTCAAGCATCTCTCTCAGTGTAATTAGCTATAGAGATCGTGCACAAGTACTACGATTAATTGAAGTAAACCTTGTCGGATATTAAATTTTAGCCAATCAGCACAACTCTATGATAAAAAAGGATGGTTTCTGACCATCTTTTTTTTCATCGCGAGAACAGGATAATAAACTCGCTTGAAAGAATAATTTATTTTCCACTAATTAAAAATTGAACCCAGCCCTATTAATTTAGATGCTTGAGAACACTTTGAGCCATGTTAGTGAATCAAAATATTTTGCGCGTGGCTAATAAGCATAGCATGTGGCTTATATAAAAAATGTACAAAAACAAGCAAAGTGATAGCTTTTTGTTTGTATTCGAATAATATTAAAAGCAAATTTGACTTTAGGCTCTTGAACTTATAATTAAATCAATACAACCATGTAAAATAAATCTATCTAAATATTTAAATAAATTTTACTGTTATATTGTTAAGATTTTTTCTCTTTAACACTTCCTTTAACACTTCCTTTAACACTTCCTTTAAGTACGTGGCGTTAAAATAGAGAATGTTTAATTAAATGCTTATCGTACAAAAAACGTATTGTATATTGTAAACGTCGAATTTACACATCTGGTAACGATATGCAAATGACGTCGTACCACTGTTCAATTTTTTTTAATTTTTAAATTTATTAAATCGATTAAGAACAAATCGACAAAATTAAAGGAAATGAAGAAATGGATTCAATTAGTTAAATTTAATAAATTTATTCCATATGTAATATTTACCTTCAATAAAATTAACTCGTAGAGTTAAAAAAAAACCTAAGTTCTTTAAGTAGAAGTGTTTGGCTCTACTAATCCCCGATAAGTAAAATCTGTAATAACGATAGGATTAGTAACCAAATCCCGTGATTCCATATTAAGAGACTCGTGACATAGCCTAGAGCCCTAGTTACTTGGACCAAGTTTTCCCACGCCTCGATCGAAATCTTACCATCATTAGGGTTCAGTTAGAGTTGTTTAGTTTGTATTAGTGTAGTGTTGTAGTGTATTCTTGTATTGAAGGGCATTTTTACACTTCTACAACGTATGTAAGTTATTCATTAATATTGTTATTACTTCCGATTCTCTATTTTATCTAACCCTAAGTCTCAGGACTAACTTTAAGGAATAATTGCTATATCATTGACCCATAATAATTGATTAAAAGCATTGTATATGACAGCATAATTATTCATATTATGTGTCAAATTAAAGACTAGAGTAGTACCTATGCTAGAAGTAGTGATTGTATCCATTCCGAAATCAAAACCTGACTACTTATGAGTAGGCTACCCAGGTAGTAATATTCACGAATGAAGTTTTGTAGTTCAACTTTCTGAAATGCAATTTTTCAGATTTTATAATTTTATATTCCTTTTTCTAACAAAATACATTTTGGGTTCTGTTTATTTTACCAATACTCACTTTACTGATAGTTATAGTTAACTAGATAGATTTGGTTGGGTTGCATAAAAAGACCTGATAGAACTATAATAGGAATGGTTCAATTAGGCTAAACCTACTTTAGAAATAAAGTAGTCCTAAGACTAAGATTATACTTGTACGCATAGATGGTGGTAGAATTCAAAAAAAGAAATTATAACAATGATTACTAATCATTTTCATTGTTAAAATTTCCTTTTTGAATTCTACCGCCATCTACGCTTGTACGAGTAATATAATAACTAATAAAGTATACAAGACCAATGAGGTCGCTTATAAAAAAAAAAATTATTTGCAAAAATACATTAAGTTGCATAGTTTCTTTGTGGAGTTCATATAAACAACTAGTAATATCGAAATGTTTGTCGAAATTACTTTTTTTAAAAAATAATTTAAACACACATGTATAACCCAAATACACTACAAGTACCAAATTTAAAAATTAAACCCGGATCTCCTATTACTAAAGAATTTGTACCTGCTCAACTTAAATGTTAGCAATAAATTTTATTTAAATCTAACGCAAGAAATAGTTTTAGACGAAAACTTTTCCAGTTACCTTAACTCTACAGTATAATTTCACGTGGCCTAATAAACGGTGGTATTTTTTGTCTTCTAAGCAAAGTATGCGAGGAGTGAGATGATTTAGAGATTATTTTTGCACAGTGAATATTGACGTTATTTCAAGGTTAGGAACGGCTTTTGCTGTGATTTTTTTGTTAGTGAACATTACGTTCTAATAAGTGCTTTAAAGCGTATAAATAAGTTACCCGGGTAATTGAACTCTTCCGGGACAATCAAAATTCACGCATTCCGATTGGCCATTGTCTTATGCATCATGCAAAATTGTCTAGATAAATGTTCCAGAAAATTTTTTGACAATTTATATAGATTAAAAAGATCCACACGCCAACAATGAGTTTCACCTTGTCCCGTAAAACCGGTGGCTTAATAAATGCTTTAAGGACAACTACAAAATTAATATCATATAAAAGCATTTTACAGACTCGTTATCTTACTAAAACTCAGATTATCAAGAATAGAAGTCATAGAAGTCATGCTCACCATTTTGCTACAAATCAGCTTACCGGGGAGAAAGAAACTAATTCTGATACCGCAGTATCTTCCTTTAAAGACTCGATCTCAAATTTTGTATCCCATGAGGAGGAAGTATTGAGAATGAAATTTTATGAGAAAGATTCAATGCGTGATATATTAGAAGCAGGTAATAAAAATTAGTTATAATATTTTAATATTTTATAAAATAATCGTTTGAAAAAAAGCTAATCCTTCGATATTCAAAAAAGACGTTGATCATAATATTATTCCAGAACTTCAAGATTATGTTCTCACTGAAATTAAGGATATTGATTGTGTAAGACGCTTCAATATTCGTAATTATCCGAATTTAAATAAAAATCAAAAGAAATTTCTTGGTAAACTCAACCATCTGCTTTTGAACGAACATCATCTAAAAATCATTGACAAATATATAGATGAATTTGTATTATTTTTGTGTGATCAAGCAAGCCTTGATGACGGAGTAGACTTAACCATTGCGCCTTAGAATTAGAAATTAATGAAAATGAATTTGAAGTATATGCCGATAGAGAAGGCAAAAGAGGTGCTGAAATAGTGTGGGTGTTGTGTGAAGATAAACATAAAGGAGCCATAAAATATAAGAAATGGGAAGCTCATTTAGTGGCATGTATGATTGCAGCGGCTCAATGGAATTATTCTATGTTGGATGAGGTATATCCAGAAAAAATTGTGGGTATTAGAGTAATTGGGGATAAATTTTGTTTTTATTCGGCTAATACCGATCAATCTTATCTCGAAGATTTATTATGTGGTCTTCCTCGAAACGATTTACATGTTCACAAATATCCTAAAGGATATGGATTCTGTATTTCAAACGCTAATGAAAGGCTAGAGGTGCTTGCATGTTTATCTGATCTTAAAAGTTATGCATTGAGTCTTTCGCCAAAGTTGGATGTATATGAAAAAGAGAATTTAATAAAGAGAATTTAATGTAGCTAGTTCTTTTTGCCGTTGTAGTTTTTATAACTATCTTTAGAATATTACTATTAATAAACCAGGCTCATTGTCTATAATTATCACATTATATCATTGAAACTAAAAATTTTAATTAATATTGGGCTTTAGGAATTTGGCAATACTGACAATACTTATTCACATTTTGATCTATTATTTACCTCTATAATCTTGGGCATAAATAGTTATTTATTTATAATATCCGGTTTATTCTCTCTCCAAATACGAGTCGGTTTTAAACCGAAGTTAAATAGCTCTGTAATAACTCTCAAAACCAAAATGATAGAACCGTTTTTATATCACACAAACTCAGAATTAAATTAAATAATGTATTTAAATCCAATTGTATATGTTACGGGTTATGTTTGTTTTTAGGTTAGGTTAAACTTGACAGTCAATTTAATCAAATTCGAATCAGCGTCCATAACTGCACTAGCCAAAAATTTTCCTTGACCGATTTTACTAATATGCTCACAAATACCTAACCATATCTAATTTTGACGAATTTTAAGAATTTTTATCGCCGTTACGTGACTGCAACTTTTTTGATGAACCACCTCCAGACCGCGGACGGAGCGATTATAATGACACAGAATACGATGCGACATAATATGAGCATAATTCAACCCATTCGCATACGCATTATGCGTTGCATAAAGCCGCATAATTATACGATAAAACGTGAAATAACATGGTTATACGCAAAGTACCCTCAATTTTAAAATGAGGGTTTTAAATAAAACATAAGTAGTGCAGTGACGTGCCTGCTGATTGATAATGGTGACTTAGCATATGGGATTTTTCTCAAGAATTGTGATTAGTGACAAATTTATTTAAAATGCAGCACTAACATATTTGACGCTTTATTCTGTTAATTTAACTGATTACAATTGATTACTGCTATTTTACTACTATTTTACTATAAGTATAGTCAATCTAATCATCCAGATCCCAAAAAAATCTAGTCGTTTTTAACTTCGTCTTTTTTATGCGATCCGTTTTCATGAAACTCATTATAATTAATGTCGTTTTTAGTACTTTGTGACGTTCCATGAATTTCTTCCTTTTTACACCCAGTATCGCTGAGAGATTTCGCAGAACTAGTATCTTGAACTAAGCCATTGCTTTCAAAAGATGAACGACGAACAGGTTCACTTGATACACGATCAATGGGTTCAGTAGATAAGTTAGGAACGGACATAACGATCTTCACATCACTCACAGATTCAGAAACTTCACGGGGACTAGTTTCACTCACAGTTTCAACAACTTCATCGGTTTTACTTTTACTCGCAGTTTCGGCAACTGTACTAGTTCTACTTCCACTCGCAAAACTGGTAATGAGATGAGGAAATTCCTTTTCATCGACAATTAGAAAGATTTTGATTATTCCCTCTTCTTTTTTATCCAATTTTTTGTAAGCTTTCGGAGCTTCGGACAGGCTCATGTGATGAGTAAAAATATTCGTGAATATATTGCCTTCACACATGATTGGTAGGATTATATCTCTGTTTTTTAATTTTAAACACGTGATGTTATAATTTCATAACGATAATCTTAACGATAATCTTAACGTTAATATTAATTACCGATGATTTCGACTGTGAGATTTGCCTCCTCGAATGGAAAGTGACTTGTCCTTAAATAATGGAAAATAGATTAAATAAATAAGTTTCTGTATTTAATGCTAAGATAAGATAAATAAGTAATTTACCATGATAGCATCAATTCTAAAATGGTTAGTAAACGTGTTGTAATCACCGATCAAGCTAATACTGCCACCTATAAGAATCATTCGTTATTTTTGTATGTTTTATGAACGTATTAAAATAATCAGATGTGTACCTCTCTTCGTGCACAAAATAGCTTCATCAAGTGCATCACAACTTTCAGTATCAGCAAACAAAGCCTTCTCAAGCTTGCCGATAAAAGATTTTGTAACATAATTATTTCCCTAAAAATTTGAATTTATAATTAAGTAACAACTGGAAGAAGGCTTTAATTTTTGGAATTTATTATTCTAAATATTTTACCACAGCATCAATAGCAATATCCAAACCTCCAGGTACGGAAACTTTTATCTTTCCAACGACGTCTTTATCTTCTTTACAATTAATTATTTCAATTCCTTCAATTTTAAGAGCAACTTGTAGGCGGCTCGGAACAGAATCGATTACAATTACGCGAGAAGCTCCAAGATATTTTGCCCATGCCGCACACATTATTCCCACTGGACCGGCACCTTTAAATTTATTATATTAAATTTGATATGAGAAATTTGGCAATTTATTGAAGAAATTAATTACCCCAAATTCCGACAATGTCTCCTACATTAATTGGAAGTAAATAATTAGTATTTAAGAATAATTAATTGGTTTTTACGTTCCAAATTTACCTTTAAGAACTTTACTCATTTCGCATGCATGCAATCCTTTACAAGCCACAGAAGACAGTAAAAGCGCTTTCTCCTGAATATGATAGATAAATCCGAAACTTCTTAATATTGATACAGTAATTATAAAGATTATTATTACGTACCATTAAAATTTGACTTTCTTCATCAGAGATATGAATAAGATTAATGTCAGCGAAAGGGACTCGAACGTATTCAGCTTGTGTACCTGTTTTCAAAATTTAAAATCAGAAACAATCATATATATTCTAACATTTGTTTCCTGTATGTAAAATCGGTTTGTACGAAAAAAACTTACACTTATTCAATAATACTAACCATGAAATTTTTCTGCACTCTCACCGGAATCATTTGGGTTAAAAATATCACAACAGCTAAACAACCCTCTTCTGCAAGAACCGCAAGACCCACAAGCAATTACGGATGAGATAACGACTCGATCGCCAACATTATATTTTGATACCTGTCTGCCAACCTTTTTTAATGATAATCAAAAATTTAAATATATCATTGCAAACAAAAAAAGTAATAGTAATTATATAACAAATCTTTTTAATATCTAAATACTTCATGAATTATGCCCATTCCTTCGTAACCCATAACGTCACCTTTCGCCACGCGAGGAATTCCTTTATGATACAGGTGAAGATCAGATCCGCAGATTGTCGTTGCGGTAATACGAACGATGGTATCAGTCGGTTTCTTGTTTTTTTTCAATAAACAAATGAGTAAATACGTATATATTCAATATATTTTTATTCAATTGACAATTTTTTTTTTTTGAACTTACAGTAATCACAGGTCTTGGTCGTTTCATATTAACGCGAACATCAGTTGTTCCATGCCACTCGACGGCCATCATGGTAACGTTAAGATTTTTTTCAGTTTTTATGCTGGACTTCGTTGGGCTTTGTTCAGTCATGGTGAATATTGCTTGAAAAAAATTTTTGCCTTTTCTTGCTGAATTGTGAATGGGTTTTAGTATTAATATTAGAATGATATTTTGAATGACGAGATTTTAGTGTCATAATACATTTATTATGTAAAATGACGAAAGTTTCTATAAATTGAATACCGTCATGATATAATATATATTGTTTGAATCGTGATTTTTCTTGAATTATTACGCCATCTAAACTAAATTATTACACACTACAACATTTTCGCACTAGTACAAATTATTATCCCGACTGAGACTTGCAATTACTTGCTAAAATTTAATAAAAGTCTTAGCAAGAAGTGGAGATATTATAAGCTGGTATTTGTAAGCGTCCTTATTTAATACAAAATTTTGATCTGATCTAACAACTAATAATTCATACCATGTTTTAATATACAATATTTTTATATATACAAGTCACGCTTGTTTCAGTGAACTTTCGACATAGCGAAGACTAATTAAAATCACGATATATTGAAACCTGTTTATATGAAATTCTCTCGATAGAGTAAATTACAAAAATTTTTGTTAAATGAAACTGATCAC
This sequence comes from Racocetra persica, assembly GCA_910592285.1. NCBI lineage: Eukaryota > Fungi > Glomeromycota > Glomeromycetes > Diversisporales > Gigasporaceae > Racocetra > Racocetra persica. Next base: position 1,057 of record CAJVQC010000580.1, on the reverse strand, counting down.
TTCACTATAATGAGAGTGGCTTGTAGTAATAATAACACTATTTAAAATCATGTACACCTTTTTTACAAAATAAATCAGCTCATAAAAATTTATCAGAAATTTGAATTCGAAAAATCATTTGAGATGATAAGACCTGATGAATGTATTCGTTAAGAGAAAGAAAAACAAATAATTACTGCATGAAAATAGATAGCTTTTCCAGTAAAATTTTTTAACATAAAATTGACTAGGCCTTTCTATTTCAGTATGATATTAACTCGTCGAAACTTAAGTGCTATAATAGACGTGAAGTAAATTTCATATTGCAAATGACGAAATTCAATAAAAATTTTACCTTTTCAGCATTGCTTTTTCTTACAGGTTTTTGCAAATACCGCTATCTCGATTATATTGACAGATATAACTTTCAGTGCATCGTTCAGAAAATTCATAGAATATTAAAAATACCAACGTAATTTACTTTTAATATACTAATCATAACTGTAAAATGATGTATTTTTGATCAAATTTCGCAGATCGTAGCTCACATGCACAATCACCCGATTATTGACAGATTGAGGATATGAATAGAGTCATAAATTATAAAAATATTTTATTTGTATCGATCAAATGATTGTATATGTAAGCTGCGATCGGCAAAATTTGATCAAACATACATCATTTTGCAAACAGAAGTAAATGAGTGTTTTGGTTTGTGAAAATATGATACTCTATGAAATTTATTGCAAATTTGTAGATCAAAAAAGAAATTACTTAGTGGGTAATATCAAAGAAAAATCAGGCTTCAATCATATAAGATTTCTATTATGATATTGAAGTTGGTTTTATCATGCTATCGGGAATTGTATTTAACCCACTATATTTTGATTCAAAAAAGAAAATCGCTCACTCAAAAATTTTTGTTTAATTGTATTGTACGTACGATTATGTAAGTGCATATGTGCGTATGTTCGCACGTTTGCACGTACTAATGCTAGCTCTGGTACAGCCCCCCAAATTTTTTTGTTGAAGAGTTTTTGAGGCTTAGCATTGAGTCAATAACATAACATACTGTATA
>CAJVQC010000579.1:0-12445 GCA_910592285.1 Racocetra persica | reverse complement strand
AAAAAAATTTATACATGCACTATATATACGAAGAGTACACAAATTTAAATCTATATACGCTGTTCCTATTGTGCGAACCCAATTTACATCACTGGCTGCAGGTCATATAGCAAATCCAAATATATATGGATGAATCCAGACCAAAATGTTATTATACCATATATAAGGGTTCAAAAATAATTACCCATATTTAGAAATTATGTATGCAGGGCTGATAATTTTTTGCAATGATAATTTTAAAAAATCATCGAATCTACATACATATATCTGTAAGCTAATTGCTTTTCTATTATTTAGGGTACTATGTATAAATTATTTCCTGTGTAAATAATTTATTAGTGCTAGAAATTTAAGTCAGAAACACTTTTATTTTAACTGCCAAAATTTTTAAAACTTCTACGATTTTTGATGTCAATATCAACTTCATTATATTTTATTAAATTTATTGAAGAACAAAAGAAATAGGTGAATCTAATAAATTGAATAACCCCAACAAATTCCATTTTGCCGATAAATTATCTGCTGGGTGAGTAGTGCATCTGTCAAATTTAAATTCAGGTAGTTTATCATCTACAATTTTACCATTCTCTAACCAATTTTCATTATATAATATTCCAATCTAGTTCTCAATTATATTTGACCAATCCTCTTCTTCATCAGAAGTTTTAGCCTCATCGGCTATGTCTCCTTCAGTTACTTTGGTCATTTTGGTTACTTCAGTTACTTTGGTTGTTTCAGTTACTTTAGCCACTTCACTTGGCGAATTATTGGTGGTTGGTGAACAAGTTTCATTGTTACTTACAGATGATTCTTCTGATTCTTGTGCAAAATCTTCATTATTATCCTGAAATCAAATAGGAACTGTGATGTGAATTCTTTTGTATTGTCATTCAGATATTTCAATATTACTACATTTTCACTTGCTTAGTATATCACCACGCAATTGGCTTATTGCTAGCACTTTTTTATACTTAAAATAAAGAATCTAAATTAATACCATGAAAAATCAAAATAAAATAAATATTTGTATATACCGGCAAATTATTTCAGTATTTCGTATACAAAAAACCTATAGTTAACCATAACCTTTTAACTAAAGCCAAATTAACGCATATTCCAAATAGTTGTAAAGCTAGACAAGACAATTCTGGCACAATACTCTTTACTAAATCCCAGAAATCAATAACATTTTCATCAAAATGATTGTAAGTCTCTTTATTGAAAGGAAATGCTTCCCTCTGATATGATAAAAATTCACATAAAATATGTTTTGGTATTTTCTTGAATCATACATAGTAATAATAATACAACTACTACTAAAATGTGTATAGGAAAGGCTGGGAACGCAGAAAGAAAACCCGGAAGCCAATATTTTGGATGCAAAATGAATGATAGTAAGAGTAATGGTTGTTTTTATTGCCTACTAATTTTCTAATCGGGCAACCATTTAATCTGCAAAATTTTCATCATTATAGTTTAAAAAAACCTTAATAAGCTATTCAAAACAATGTACAATCTCATATAGTCTCGCAATATCTTTCTGAAGTTTATTTAGCATACACACAAAGGAAATAACAAATCCTGAAGTTCACAAAGTTGATTCTAAAAATTGGAATTTTGTATGATTGATATAATATTGGGTAAAAGCATTCTGCTTGAATTAGAATTTTCTGTCATAAATTATTGCCGTGAAAGTCCACTCCAAGAAGTACTAACTGATCTGATTCTAGTAGGTAAAAATTTTGTTGCAAGTGTCTAATTAAATAAAATACATAGGGCTTTATTAAAATATTTTAATGTTTCATAATTGGTGCCAAAATTTTTTTTGAAAAAAATTTTAATTTATTCATAAAATGTATTACCTTAAGCACAGCCTTGGTTTTCAATATAGAATGAAAGCAAAAGTAAATGCTATTCTAGTGTGTCTTAGTGGAAAAGAAGAGAGATAGTTTGTCCATAATATGAACTTTGCTCATCTTGTAGTAATCTAGTGAAATAGGGAGATAAATAGAAATAGCTTACAACACGTATTGCATTTTTTAATGTTCTTTTATAGTATCAGATTCTTTGAATATATTGCCAACAACTAAGTTTATTTGATGGGCTATAAAGGTATAAAAACCTTATTAAGATATTTGATTTTTAGTTGTCATCTATAGAAAGAAAAAAAAATTCATAATAATTATTAAAAAATAATTCAGATATCTATCTATAAATATAAACATATTAATATATATTTAAGCATACCTTGCTGCTGCATACTCCCCATCAAAATCCAATATGTAGCAGTTAATTCAAATCTCTTCCTTTTCTGCATTATCTATTACACTTTTAATAAGAATTTTTACATTTTCAGTTTTTGACTGTAGATTACTAATATTACATGCATTCCAAATCAAAGATATACTCTGAGAAGTAATTAAGACAACACCAAAAAGGTGCTTCTGTTTTATGTTTATCCAACCATCAAAGGCTGCAGTTATACCAACCCTATCTGCACATACACATTCTAAAATATCTTTAGTTAATTTCATTGAAACCTTTGAGAGAATTCAATTACTTATCACCTGCTGATTAGGTAGTTTTAAAGTTGGTATTATAAAATCTTTCATTTCTTGGTTTTCCATAAAAGTAAAAGGAAGACTATTTGATACAATTATATATAAGATCAAATTCTCAAAATGCTATTTATTCTTTTCAGATAGTTGACATATAATACAATTATCAAGAAATATTTGTCTTTTTTTTAAAGTGGGGAAGCTTGCAAATGGAGTAGATTTATTAGACAATAAAATAGATTCATTAGTAGATGATAAATTGGATATTGATGTCTCAGAAATAGCAGTAAAAATTTCATCTTCGCAGTTAGAAATGTTTTCACCTGTTATTAATAATAATAATTAATATATTGTATAAGCACCTATAAAATAACTATTTAATATAATTACCTTCACTTTTTTTTTTTTTTAGTATCTTCAGGTACTGAGCATGCAAAAATTTCTAAAATTTCATCTGTGGCATATTGCTCTTTAAAATTTGGACAATTTTGAAGATGACTTCAACATAATTTCACCTTATTGGAAACAAAGCACTCAGGCTTTGTAATCTCCACAGGTAAGGTATATTTTCATATGCATAAAAGGCAGACTGCCTTCTTATTTGCTTTTGGATTGTCAGGTGTGACCAAGTAAAAAAATTCCCAGAAGTTATGGTTTTTCTTACCCATTGTTAAAAAAAGTTAAGGGTAATACATGTACAAATTTTGACACTCTATATATTTAACAAGATGTATAAGATGTCCAATATGACATTGCAGCATGAATCTTATTTCCATTTATAAAATTTTTTTTTTTTTTTTTTTTTTTTTTTCTTTCTTTTTTTTTCTTTTCTTTTTTCTTCTTTTCTTTTTCTCCTTTTTTCTTTTTCTTTTTTCTATTTTCCCTCTTTTTGCTATTTTCCTCCTCTTTTTGTACTACTAACTACTTATGCTATGCTATATATCTACGAGTTCTGGATTCTATTAATAGTAAGGCCATTAGTACCTTTAATTCTGAATTACAAAATCAGTTATTTTCACCATAAGAATGTAATTGCTGCAATCAGGTGCCTTATATATTTTGTACAGTACAATTATGAGCATTAAAAACAATTGCTTAATTATTCATATTATTCATTTCTTATTTGTGTATATATATACATGATTTCCTGTAATACAGTACATATATAGTTTCCCATGTACAAATGTCATAGCGATTAAAAAAGGTCATAAAATTACCAAAACGTAGTGGCTGGGCTATTATTGACTTAAACCCATGATATTTAAAATTAGATAGAGTTTTTATAGTCATGGCTTGACTAATTAGCTAAAGTTAAATTACTAACCTCTTTGTATAATTTAAATAAAGCTAATGGTTAGAATCGTGTTAACTCATGATTCACAAATTAAACTCAGACTCAAATCGTTTGATCAAGTTAATTTGTTCACGTTTTAGTTTTAAATTTTAAATTACTATTATAAAAGCCAGCATATTTCATATTTTAATTTAATATTTGTGTTCTACATTTTTTGATTTAAGAGTTAAAAATTAATGATCGAATCATTACACAGGTTTTTCGTGGCCAATAGGATGTCAATTCTATATGCAAAATGACCTAATGACCCTAATGACTGTGGTCATTTCCAAATGACCGCAGTCATTTGGTCATGAGTCATTTTCAAATGACCGATAATGACCGGTCATTTTGAAGTCATTTGAGGTTATCTAAAAAATAAGCAAATGACCAGGTCATTTACCATCACTGATAGAGTATGCATCAATGGGATCTTTGCGTGAAAATCTACTCTCTGTAGCACAAATGGAATGGAAAACAAATTAAATTTATTGCATTGTATTGCTTCTGATCTTCAAATGATTCATTCTCAAGGAATTATTCATCGAGATTTATATTGTGGTAATATTTTACAAGACAGTTTGCATAGTGCATATATTGCATATTTAGGACTTGTAATACAGACACAAAAGTAGAGTCTTGTGGAATTTTACCATATATAGCTCCAGAAGCTTTGACAGAACAATCATATACTACAGCATCAGATATTTACTCATTTAGTATGATTATGTGGGAAATCTTATATGGAATCCCAATACCTATGCTTTATAATAAAATCTTTAGATCACAATTACAATTAGAAATGCAAATAGTGCTCGATGAACTTAGACCACCAATTCTTGAAGATACATGTTATGTTAGTTTAATGCGACAATGTTGGGACCAAAAACCGGAAAGACGTCCATCCACAGTTAAAATCGTAGAAATTTTAACGGAATGGCAAAATAATGAACAAATCTTATTGGAATTGAACAAGTCCGATGAAAGATTTAAAATGATGATAAACAAAATAAGGAGATTATTTACACTAACAAAAGCCAACCAAAAATAGATGATCTAATAAACGAATACAATAGTAAATTAATATCTAATGAAAAATTATTAATTCTGTTTAATACTAAAGAATTAATGCCTCTTACAATGGATTCAATTATGCCTCATACGATTTAATAGAATAATTTATGGTTTAGGTGTTCTCAAACGCCTTAATCAATGGGTCAAAAGGTGTCGATGAATAAATTTTACTTAGCGGAAAATATTTTAAGGGGGAAAATGCGTTTGTTATTGTGAAAAATATTGAAGCAATAATCGTATTTGATAAAATTTATTACGTGAATAAAATAAATTCGTTAGCAAAAAAAAGTTTAACCGAGTTTGTCATTTCAATTTACAAGCCTTTTGCCACAAACCATCTTTTTTTAATATCTAGTTTGTCAAAATTTATAATTAATTGAGTATTCAAAAAGATCACTCAAGTATCTTTGTCATCATCAACAAATTATTATTTTATTCATTATAGAAAGTTTTTATGAACAATAAAAAAAAAAAATACTAGAAAGTTAACAAATACGATGCGTGCCATTTTTTGTCAGCAACAAATTTTACTATTTGTCGATAATTCTTCATTTCGTACAACAATCAAATATCAACGATGACCTAAAGTTGGCGGCGGCAACACTTGATAAATAATGAATCGATCAACCAATGTTTATTTGTTTGATTATAACTGAGCATCGACACGTTTATTAGCCAATCCATAATTTGCATGTCCGAATTAGTGATGTGTGACGCAACTCACGTGACCTGACGCAACTGCTCACGTGACCCTTAAAAACATATGTTTGAGTTGCGTCATGCGTCATGCGTCAGTGACGCAACATATGGTTTCGTCAGGTTGCGTCATGGTTTCGTCAGGTCTCATCAGTTGCGTCACACATCACTAGTCCGAATTGTCATCGAAGATTTGTTAATCACATCGATTTAACCTCCATAAAGCTTGTGATTGGCAATGATTGGCGGTGAATCGTCTTATTTATTGGTTGCACTTTTACTCGTGATCCGCACATTTCCTTTTATACTGAAACGGAAATGATCATCGTCAAAAAATTTTATCTTAAGTTATATGCGCTTAATGCGCTTATGCGCCTGTGCGCAAGCCCCCAAAATTTTTTATCGTACTCGGGTTGTATTTATAATTTTTTGATTATCACGTGGATCATTCAAGAAAATTAAACCGGTTATTCGTACGCATGATTATAATAATTTATGCCGTTATTTAATTTATTAAACATAAACTAAACTTAAATTCTAATGCATTATTATTTATTATTATTACTCTATTAGATGGCTCTATTAAAAACAACTTGATAACATGAGAATCTGTTTGTTATCATTATAGGGTCAATCTCCTATAACTAAATAAATGCTGCATCCCTAAGCAATGCTACTGGAACCAGTTAGCATAAACCACTTCTAATATATCCGGACCTGCGTTAGCAAGAAACCACTTCTAACATATTTAAAACTGTGTCAGCAAGAAACTACTTTCAATATATCTAAAATTGCGCTAGCAAGAAACAGCTTCTAATCTATCTAAAATTGTGTTGGCAAGAAATTACTTCTAATATATTTGTAACTGTGTTAGCAAGAAACTACTTCTAACATATCTAAAACTGCGTCATGTCTAAAATTGCGCCAGCAAAAACTACTAACATATCCAAACCTGCATTAGCAAGAAAATACTTAAAAATATGCTATCAAGAAACTACTTAAAACCTGTCACAAGAAACTACTTTTAATATATCTAAAACCGTGTCAGCAAAAAACTATCCTAACTGGCATCAGCAAGAAATTACTTCTAACATATTTATAACTGTGTTAGCAAAAACTACTTCTAACATTGTGTCAGCAAGAAACTACCGTATTCCTCTGACATGTGTACCCCATAAGCTGTACCATGCAGCGATTTCGGATGCCAAATCTTGATTTATACCCGGTATATAGGTATGGGTATCATACTTATATACCCAGACATATAATAGTAAAACGTATTAAAAACATAGAGGTATTCAGACGGTATATCCTCTACACAAGTACCTGGGTACATAATACGAACTAGGGGAATACCCTGTGTATACATGTCAGAAGAATATGGTAAGAAAACATGTTTGAAACTGCGTTAGCAAAAAACTACCAACAAATTCAAACCTTCACTAGCAAGAAACTATGTCTGTATTAACAAGAAACTACCTCTAACATATTAAAACTGTGTTAGAAAGAAACTTCTTCTAACATATCTAAAACTACTTCAGCAAAAAACTACCAACATATTCAAAACCTGCGTCAGCAAGAACATATCTACATTCGTGCTAGCAAGAAACTATTTCTAATATATCTAAAAATGCATTAGCAAGAAACTACTGAATGTCTAAAACTGTGTCAGCAAAAAACTACTTATAACATATCCAAACCTGCATCAGTAAGAAACTGTTTCTAACATATTTATAACTGTGTTAGCAAAAAACTATTTCTAATATATTCAACCTGTGTTAGCAAGAAACTATTTTTAACATGTCTAAAACTGTGTTAGCAAGAAACTACTTCTAGCATATCTAAAACTGTGTTAGCAAGAAACTACTTCTAGCATATCTAAAATTGCGCCAGCAAGAAACTACTTCTAACATGTCTAAAATTGCATCAGCAAGAAACTACTTTTAATATATCCAAAACCACGTCAGCAAGAAACTATTCTAACATATCTAAGCTGTGACAGCAAGAAGCTACTTTTAAAACTGCAGCAACAAAAAACTGCTTCTAATATGCCTAAAACTGCGTCAGCAAGAAACTACTTCTAACATATTTATAACTATGTTATCAAGAAACTACTTCTAACATATCCAAACCTGCGTTAGCAAGAAACTACTTCTAACATGTCTAAACTGTGTTAGCAATAAACTACTTCTAATATATCTATCTAAAACTGCATCTGCAAGAAACTACTTCTAACATAACCAAAACTGCGTCAGCAAGAACTACTAACATATCTAAAGCTGCGTCAGCAAGAAACTACTTCTAACATATCTAAACTGTATCACCAAGAAACTACTTCTAAAACTGCATTAGCGAGAAACTACTTCTATCATCCCTAAAACTGTGTTAGCAAAAAATTACTTTTCTTCTAATATATACAAAGCTGCATCAGCAAGAAACTACTTATAATATCTAAAACTGCGTCAGCAAGAAACTACTACTAATATATCTAAAACTGCGTCAGCAAGTAACCACTTCTAGCATATCTAAAACTGCATCAGCAAGAAACTGCTTCTAATATATTTATGACTGTTTTATCAAGAAGCTACTTCTAACATATCTAAAACTGCATCAATAAGTACTCTTTAACATGTTTAAAACTGTTTCACAAAAACTACTAACATATTTAAACCTGCCCTAGCAAGAAACTACTTCTAATATACCTATGACTGTATTAACAAGAAACTACCTCTAACATATCTAAAACTGTGTTAGCAAGTAACTACTTTTAACATGTCTAAAATTACATCCACAAAAAAACTAATTCTAACATATTCAAACTAGAAGTTGGAACCGATTTGAAAAATTCAAATTTAGGCCATACAAACTTAATAAATCGGTTCTCATAACATAAAATTTTTAAAGTGACCCGGCAACCCGGCTTTTAATTTTATTTTCAAAAAATTTTATATATAAAAAACATATAAAATTTTTTATAGATTTTTTTAAAAACTCACCCGGATAGTAAGTATACTTGAAAATTTTTTTTAGAGTTTTGTAAATTTTGACCCGGCCGGTTATGAAAACCAATTTATTAAGTTTGTATGGCCTTATCACATAAGTTTTGGGATGTTTTCGGATTAAATTTAATTGGATAACTTTGTGATAAACTCGAATTGTTCAAACCCGTTCCAATCTCTAATTCAAACCTGCGTCAGCAATAATATATCTACAACCGTATTAGCAAGAAACTACTTCCAATATATCCAAAACTGCGTTAGCAAGAAACTACTAAATGTCTAAAACCGTGTCAGCAAAAATACTACTTATAAAAATCCAAATCTACATCAGTAAGAAACTACTTTAAAAATATTTATACTTGTGTTAGCAAGAAACTATTTCTAACATATCCAAACCTACATTACCAAAAACTATTTCTAATATGTATAAAGCTGTGTTAGCAAGAAACTACTTCTAACTTATCTAAAACTGTGTCAGCAAGAAACTACTTCTAACATTGTCTAAAACTGCATCAGCGTCAGCAAGCAACTACTAATATATCTAAATTGCGTCAGCAAGAAACTACTAATATATCTAAATTGCGTCAGCAAGAAATTATTTCTAATATGTCTAAAACTGTGTTAGGAAGAAATTACTTCTAACAACTGTGTCAGCGTCAGTAAGAAATTACTAACATATTTAAACTGCGTTAGCAAGAAACTACTTCTAAAACCGTATTAACAAGAAACTACTTCTAAAACTGCATCAGCAAAAAACTACTTATTTCAAAAAATACGCGGATCATCATAAGTCTTGGGATTAAAGAGCCATTTGGACTTATTGGCTAAAGGATATATTGCTTGGGCTCAACAGCAGGATTCACTTTATCGAATTAAATATAAACAGGTTATTAATTATTATCTTTTTGGGGGGATTTTGATTTTGGCGATCGAAAATAAAAAAAATAAAATAATGAAAATAAAAAAAAATAAAATAAAAATAAATCGAACACTGTGCTACGTCGGATGGTAATACACCGGGGAGGGAACTTCGAACGTTGCAACGTACGTCGCGTAATGTGAATGCAATTGGTTACAAAAAAAACTAATATTGCCAAATCGTTGTTTGACTCGTCTGTAAGACGAATTCCGTGCAGAATTACGCGGGAACAATTGTAAGATATTGTACAACTGCCACTGGAAATAAAATCGTCGTTATGTTTGTTGCACCATTACCGATTATATTTTTTTTTGTAAATCAAAATGGAGCAAATGATACAAACGATCCAGACGGAATTTATTGGCTTGGATATTGTTACGAATTTGGAATTGGTGTTGAAAAGGATGAAAACAAAGCATTCAGTTATTACCAAAAATCGGCAGACCTGAATAATTCTAACGGAATTTATCAAGTTGGCTATTGTTATTATTTGGAAATTGGGATAAAAAAAAAAACGTTTGAAAATTATTTGAAGTCAGCTGATGCTGGTAATTCCAATGGAATTTGAGAAAACCGCCATTTGTTACCGTTACGGAATTGGCGTAGAAGAAAATTATAGTAAATATCATGAATGGATTGAAAAGTAAGCTAATTTTCTAACTTTTATTAGTTCAAAGATTGAGAATATTTTATACATCTTTAATAATTCAACTTTAATTATCAGGGGGTAAGCACAAAAAGTCAACTAAGTTACAATTCGCTAATAAGTTCACTAAACATTAATTATTTGTTAATTTAGCCCGTAAGTATAAAACATTTATTACGCGTTGGAGAGCATAAGTACTTATTTACCATTTTTCAAATCATTTCATTCGCATTAATAATTCATTCAGCTTGTGAGTATAAAGAACATTTATTAATCATTGGAATTAAAAACAGCAAAGCAAGTTCACAAATCAAGAACATAAATACTTATTTACTATTACTATTATGTAATACCCTTCAAATCACTTCATTCGCATTAATCATTTAATCAGCTCATGAGTATAAAGAACATTTATTAACTATTGGAATTAAAAACAGCAAAGCAAATTCACAAATCAAGAACATAAATACTTATGACAGATACTATACATACGCTATTCATACCCCACCCCTGTAAATTAAAATTTGTTAAATTTTTAATATTTTGAGAGAAGTTATCTTGACAACAATCAAGTCAATTTTGAAAAAATTTTTTTTATTTGAATTCTACGAATGCGTAGAATTTAAATAAATAAAAAAAAATTCATCGAAATTAACTTGGTGGTTGTTAAGATATCTTCGCTCAAAGTTTTAAAAGTTTTAAAAATTCAAAATATTAAAAGTTGTACAAACTTTGAGCGAAGATATTTCGACAACCACCAAGTCAATTTCGATGACTTTTTTTTTAAAATTCTACGAATTTGTAGAATTCAAATAAACAAAAGGTTCATCCAAATTGACTTTGTGGTTGTCGAGATATCTTCGTTTAAAGTTTAAGAAAAATCCAAAATGTCTATCTAAATAAATGCTGTGCCAAATTTTTCTCAAACTTTGAGCGAAGCTATCTCAACAACCATCAAGTCAATTTTTTTTTATTTAAATCTTACAGACTCATAGAATTTAGATAAAAAAAAGTTCATTGAAATTGACTTAGTGGTTGTCAAAATATCTTCCTCAAATTTTTAAAAAAATTCAAAACGTCTATCAAAATAAAAGTTGCGTCAAATTTTTCAAAAACTTTGAGCGAAGATATCTTGATAATTACCAAGTCACTTTCTATGACTCTTTTTTAATTTGAATTTTATGGATCTGTAGGATTTAAACAAAAAAAGTTTATCGAAATTGACTTGATGGTTGTCGAGATATCTTCGCTCAAAGTTTGGCATGGTTTTTATTTGATAGACATTTTAGATTTTTCTCAACCTTTAAACGAAGATATCTCGACAAGGACCAAGCCAATCTTGATGAACCTTTTTTTATTTAAATTCTATGTTTCTGTAGGATTTAAATAAAAAAAGTTTCATCGAAATTGACTTGATGGTTGTTGAAATATCTTCGCTCAAAGTTTGGGAAAAATTTAGCACAGCTTTTATTTTGATAGACGTTTTGGATTTTTCTCGAACTTTAAACCAAGATATCTCGACAACCACCAAGTCAATTTCTATGAGCTTTTTTTATTTGAATTCTACAATTTCATAGAATTTAATAAAGATAAGTTCTTCGAAATTGGCTTAGTGGTTGTTGAGATATCTTCGCTTAAAGTATTAAATATTTAACAAATTTTAATTTACAGGGTGGGTATGAATAGTAAAATTGGGGTATGTATAGCAGCTGTCATACTTATTTGTCATTACTATTATGTAATACCCTTCAAATCATTTCATTCATATTAATTTAGTTGGTAAACACAAAAATTATTTATAAACATTTGTAAATGAAATAAAATGTTATTTATATATTATATATTCCTTAGATTGTAGTAGAACACAGGCAAATTTGCCTGCATTTTTACACTTTTTTAGCTCTGATCTACTTTTTTTAAAAACCAAAATAATTAAATAAAACTTTACACAATTATATTTGAAAATAAGGATTGCTTTTTTGCAGTATTTATTTTTAGATTGTAAAAAAAATTATAGATTACTTACAAATCAAATATATATAATTTTAAAAAAAATTTTTTTAAAAAAATTTTTTTAATTTATCTATGACAAATTTTTTAAATATTAATTTTAGATCTATAGTTTTTAATACAACTTTATAGTTTGAGTAAAGGATTATAATTTTAATTATTAATTTATTTATAAAAATTAATATTTGTTTTAAAAACAAAAATTTTTTC
>CAJVQC010000578.1:0-12448 GCA_910592285.1 Racocetra persica | reverse complement strand
GTTTTTCTATAATACTATCTCTATCATCTAATTTGGCTTCTATTTTTTTCTCAATTTAATTTACATCTATTGCACTTTTTTAGCTTGGTAAGTATATATTTGGATCTTTTTTTGTCTTTCAATACTCCATTAAGGTCTTCTTCTTCTTCTTCTTAAGAACTTTCTTAATAATTGGGTCTTGGTTTTCTTTGTTCTTCATATTCTGAACTAGATCCTAATTTTTCTTTTTACTATTCTTTTTTAGTAAGTCTGGAGTCACCTGAAGCATCCAGCAATTCAAACTTTCTAATTTAAATTCTAGTTTGATAGTTCTGTTTACTTCACCTTCTAATACTATCTTCTCTATTGCTTGAAACTACTTTGCTTTTTTGTCTTTGCTTGAGTTATTTCTAAGGATCTTTAACTGTTGCCAGATTATTAATTGATCTTCTACATTGGTTAACAGTTGTTTGAGTAAGTTTAGATTCAGTTTTTTTTAAAATTTTTACTATTAATATAGTGAAATTTTTTTAAATAAGATTACTAATCTAAACTTTTTACTTTCTATTATAAGGTCTACACTTCTGAATTTGAGAGTAATTCCTAACTTTTTAGTATTTAACATTGTTCAATATGCTAGATTATTTTTTCACAGGCATGTATATATTTCAGGTAGCTCTTCATACTATATGTTTTTTGTTATTCTATTAGTCTCATACTATGTATTATTCTCAGTAATATCAAAATCTCTTCTGGACCTAAAGTATTTAGCTGAAGATATAAACTAGAGATCTGCTTTGTTAAAAGTTTATTCCACAGAGCATTACAATTACCAATATTTTTATATAAAATTATACTATTGTTGGTTGCTCTTGTAAGTTTTATTTTGTTTTTTGTTAATGCTAGTATAGAAGACTATAAGCTGTCAATTATTTTCTGTTTAAATCTAGAGACTTGCAGAATATAGCACAACTTTAGCACTATATACATGTTATTAATATATACCATCTGTACTACAGATAGTTTCTTTGGATTTAAGATTTTTGTTGTTGAGCGAATAATTTCTTTTACTCTGGCTTTAACTAGAAACTCGTCTAATTTGTTGTTTAACTAGACTTCTAAAAATCTTGTGATTTTGTACTTTATTTCTTCTGATAGCTACTCATTTCTAAAGAAAAGTTTTCAATCTTTTTTATTTTCTGTTGAATTGCAAATAATTAGCTTAAACTTTTTTCTATTAATCTGTATATTATTAAGTTCGAAGAATTTTTTTGCTATCTATATAATTCTATTCATTTACTCTTTGCTTTTTGCGATTTATGTTGTATTATTAGTATATGCAACTACTGCTTGTCTTCATCTTTTCCTGTTATTTGGATTAAATAAGATTCTTTGTATAATCATATATTCTAGATCAGAATCTTTTTGGATTTTTAAGAATAATAGGATGTAAAAGATTCTCTATACTAGAAGCAATATTATCTTCTCTTGCTAGATACTATCATTTATTTTAAAATATTGTGTAGTATCCAAATCTGTTATGATTTTAGACTGCCTATTCTCAATCAGGTTTAGAATAAAAGATATCATTATCTGTAGAATCTTGAGTCTCTTCATTGCTAAATCTAGTAACTTCAAAGATATTGAGTCAAAAGCTTTTTTTATATTTTGTAGTACTAATTATAGCTCTTTATTATTATCTTTTGTATTCTTCATTATTGTATTTATAATTTGCACTAGCTTTTCTGTCGAGTTGCTAGGCAAACCTGCATAATTTAAACTTTTTAGAATATTCTTCTTTGCAAGAACTTTTGCTAGTTATTTGGACTTTTTAGCACTTTTTTTTATTTTGTATTGTGTTACAAATTTTTTTTTTGGCAAATTGTATCTTGCTACTGCAAGTATTGCTTTACTTATATCATTCTAAAGATTATCTAGTTTTGAAGATATTCTTTTTGCTACTGAGTTTTTTCTAGCAACTGTAGTATACTTGTGCTCTTCTGAAGCAAACTATCTATTTGTTTTCTCTATAACCTTTCTAGTTTTCTTTAAATACTTTGTTACAAAGAAAAACTGTTCATATTTATTTATCTTTTCTGTATGTTATAGTGCTCTCAGAGGTACTAAGATACTTAAGATTGATTCTGGCTATTATTGTACTATAATCACTATTTGTATATATATCTATTTCCTATATTTTTGTATTGAATAAGCTACATGAGAGTTCACAAATATCAATATTTGGTTTATTCTTGTACTTGTGTTTCTATTGAACTATGTAAACTTTTTAGCTCTTAGGTAGATTGTTCTAAAAATATCGACGAATTTCTGTTTTTGTAGCTAGCTTAAAATCAAATCTCGTTTGATATGTTTTAAACTTGGTGTTCGATCAAGCTCTGCATTAGTTATACTGTTAAAATCTTTTATTACTATCATTTGTAATCTGAGAGAGCAGTTAATATACTTCTTGATGATTGTTTTGCATGCAATCTTCTTTTTATATTTGTTATTTAGAGGAATATATAGCATTATAACTATAATCTCAAGTTGCTTGAGTACTAAGCTCACTGAGATTAAATATTCATTAAATTTATCTATTTGCTCTATATATTTTTCTTATTGTTTATTTATTATTAAACTAACTCCTGAGCCCTTCTTCTTATTTTTGTTTAAACTTGACTAGAAACTTTTATAATTCATTTTTCTTTAGTTATCTACATTCTCTCTTTATTTGAAATATTGGTTTTAGCAATTTCTAAAATATTTATTGTATTATCTAATACCTATTCATATAAAAAATCTATTTTATAGGTATTGCTCTTGATACCATTGATATTATGAGTTGCTATATTGAGTTCTGTTTTCTCTCTATATAATTTCTATTTATACTATTTATATTGTTCATACTTTCTTCTTAAATCATCAACTGCTTGTATAAAACTTTCTTGCTTTTTCTGTCTTTTGTATTCTCTAATTGGCAAAAGATTATCTTTTCATAATCTATCTTCTTTATACTATCTCTTTGCAAAAAGAAAATAATTCTTTTGCTGTTTTTCTATAATTTAACTGTTGCTTCTAATTTAGAAACACTAAGCAACTCTTGGTTGCTCACTTAGATTCTCAAAACGTTACAGAATTTCTACAAGCATTGTCTGGTGTTGGTTGATTCTAGTTGCCAAATTATCTTTTTAAATATACTTTTGTTTCTTGGTCTTTTGCTTTTCTTTGGACTAGTATAATCTTTTTTTTTTCTTGAAGCAAATATTATTTTTTTTGTCACTGTTTGTCATACTGTTAGTACTGGCTTTTTTTTCTCTTCTGTTGTTATACCGTTGAAGAGTCTTCTTTCTTAATAGAACTCTATTTTTTTATTGCTAGATTCTTCTTTTCATTCCTTGTTAGTGCTTGATTTCTTCTTTGACTTAAGCATATTTTTTGATATAGTATTTTTTTCTTGTCTTGCTTGAACCTATTGAAGAGTTAAATTGTTGTGTTTTTTTGCACTTTTTTTATTTCTCATTTATTTGCAAAGGTTATTTTTGCTATTTGTTTCATAAAACTACTTCTTTTTTTTGAAATGTAAATTTTCTTTGCTTTCTTGTTTTTTATATATCTAAGTAGCAGAGTTTCAGAAAGTCTTTCTGTAATGTCTGTTAGTTTTGCAATAAATCTGTGTCTTTAATCTCTTTTTTCATGGTCTTCTTTTTTATAGAGACACAAGCTAATTTTCTGTTATCTACTGGAAGAACCTAGAGAATATCGAGATTTTCTAAATCTTCACAGAACTCTACCACTACTAGAGCTCTGTTATTTCTTTATTTGATATATATATTTTTATACACCTATTATGGTTAGATTTTTTTGATAGTTCAGACTTAAAATCATAGTCTCTTTTTTTCTATGTAGGTTTTCTTCTGTTTTTTTGTTAATTCTTTTTTGATTTTTTCTTCATTTTTGGAGGTAGAACTTTGCTTTCCTCTCAGCTTGTTCTCTTTGTTTCTTGGTTTGTACTTTGAGTCTTTAAATTCATTATCAGTTATTGGAATTAAGCAAAGCTAATCTCTTTCTTTCTTTTAGATTCTCTTGATTGCTTTTTTTCTGCCATATTTATAATCAAATTCTATTTCAACCTAGCTATTTTTATTTATAAATACTTCTTGTACTAACTTTATATATTTGTCTTTATTTAACATTTCTTCCATATTCATAGTTCTTTTTTTAGATGAGTTCTCTGATACTTTAAAGGCTAGTACTTTTGCACAGAAAGATTTATCTTCTTTACAAATTCTGTTACTTGGTAACCAGATACTTTGTTTAATTAAACCACCTGTTTTAGAGAGTTTAATTTTATCTTCCTGTATTGTTTTTTTTTGCTATATTTTAGATTTAGAATTTTCTATTATATCTTGTAAAATACTGTCTATAGGGGCTTCTTTATTTTTTTGGCCTTTTTGTTTTTGGAGTTTCTTTTCTTAGAGTTTTCTCTTGAGTCTCCTCTAGCAGCTTGTACAATTTTTTTGTTTCTTTGTATTTACTTTTAGTGTTTATATTTATGCTTTCTACTTGTTATGAGAGGTTTTTTATGCTTATCACTTTTCTTATTGAATTTTTCTCAGAGTCTTCACCTTGTCTACACTTTTTTAACTTTACTACTATAGTTTCTTCTTTTTTTTTGATTTTTATTACACCTTTTATTTTGTCTATTTTTTTTTTGATTTCTTCTTTGCTTATTTTTACTATATATTAGATAGACTTGGGTTTTGGTTAACTCATCTTGCTTTTTTTTGCTTATTTTTTAATCTTGCTTTTTAGGCATCCTTTAGATTCAGCTTTTAGTAAGGCTTTAACTATATGTTTATATACTAGTATTTCTATTAATGTAATCTTGCTTTTGTTTTCTATTGTTAGTGTCTTGGCTATATATTCAATATTGCTAAAATTGCTAAGTATAACTTCTTTAATAGTTTTTTCAAGTAGCTTATCAAGTATATACTTGGCTACAATTACACTTTTGCTCTAAATAAAATCTAGAAGGTTTATCTTCATCATCTTTATGTCAATACTTGCTTTTAGAATATTTTTCAAAGATAAATTCTAATTTGTTGCTATAGATTCTATGTTTACTATAGTATATTTTCTAGAATAATCTACTTCTAATTGTTGTTATATATTATGACTATAGTATTTGTTTTGTTGTTATTACTACTAATCATGTGTATGATTGTTGATTTATAATTTTTGTTGTGTCTAAAAGTAGTGATACAATCTACTATTTGTTTATTTGTTTATCTAATCTTACATATTTGTTTTGTTGTTGATGTTTATATGTTTCAAAGATCAGATTTTCAGGGTCTAGACAAATTTTTCAAAATTTTTGAAAATTTTTAAAAATTTTCGAAAATCTTTATTTTGTTGCTAGTTTTGAAGTTTTTATAAGAGACTATTCTAATAGACTAAGATTTATTTTAAGTACTTTTTTTTTCTTTTAGTACAAAAAACCTTGTTTTCTATACTAGTTTCTTAGAAATTGTTAATTTGGTCTTTAGTTGATTAAAATTTGTTATAAATCGCTATTTTAACTATATCAATAAATCTGTATAGTTATAATTCTGATCAAAATTGTTAATTATTTGGCTAAATTTTAAATTATTTAACTTTAGTTTTAATCAAATAATCAATAATTTTAACTAGAATTAAAATTAATAAATTTTTATATTTATTAGACTATATAAATTTGCTAATATGCAAAAGATTAGTAAAAAGTATTTGCTTTTTTTTAATTAGCCTCTTTAAGGCTAAGGTTTTTATTTAAGTATTTAGTTAGGAGATTTGTAAAAAACTTCTATATTAGAGAATATATACTAGCTACATATATATTTTTGGTATCTATTTTAAGTAGTCTGTTTATATAGGTTCTATTCTAAATACTATATCTATAACCTAACTATAGGTATTATTTATTTAAACTTTTTTGTAATATAACACAACTTGTATTACTAGTATATCTTTATTACAATTATTAGTCAATAAGTTTTAAATACTATCTCTATATACTTAAGACTAATTTATCATTAAGATATTATGCTAAAGCTTTTCATACCTACAATCTGGCTAATCTAGACTTAGATAACTTATATTCAAGTTTAAGAAAAATATTTGCAAGCTGAAACTACTACTATTATCTACTTTTGCTCTTGTAGAGTTTATCTAAACTCTAGTATATACTATACAAACTATTAATAATACTACTAACTATTTCAAACTACTAATCTAGATAGCCCAGAAGAATTATGACCTATATCTGGTCCTTATAGTTGGGTTTTTCTTCTGGTTATTTTGCTAGCAGTCTGGTTGGTGAAGTACTTTGCCAAATATTTCAGTTCTGTTTAGTTTTGCTAGTTCTTCTGATAGTAATTCTTTATATAGTATTATTAAAGATCTATACTACTTCTTTATTTAGATCTTGCCAAGCAGACATTCATCATTCTGGTTTTTTGAATTAATATAATCATAAAGATTTATTTGTATAACTTATATATTGTACAAATGCTTATGATCTTTTAATTTTGTTGATACCACCAAGGTTACAAAGATACTGTTCTAACTAATTATTGAAAGACAGTAGCTATCATACAAGTAGAATATTCAAAATCTCTATCTACCTAATATATTACTTGGAAATATAACAACTTAACTACTTCACTAAGTTACTATACTCTTATAGAAAGAATTTTTATAATTTTTGTTTAAATAAATCTTCTAGTTAAATATTATTTTAGTTTTATTTTAATGATATAGCAAATTATATAAAAATATTTTTAAAAATAACTATATAATATTACTAATATTAATTTTAAATAAAATAGTATATTTGCTAAAAAATTTTTAAATAAAAGTTAAATAATATAATTGTTAAAATAAAAAATATTAATATATATATAGTATTGTATATTAGTTTTTTGTATCAGATTTGTTAATTATTATAATATAGATTTTTAATCTACAAATTAAATTTCAAGGATTAGATATAATATAATATAATTAGAAAATTTCAAAATAACTATTTATTTTGTTAAAAATTATCTATAGTCATCCCCTCTATAGTTACCTCTATAGTCACAAAATCAATATAATTATATTTATTTTTTTACCAACTATTTTTATATTATTTATATCTTTATATAAGCATAATTACTCTATAGTTACTATTACAATTTTTTTATTTATCATTTATATAATATATATATAAAACTACTCTCACTAAAGTCATATCAAAATCATAGGTTTACTCAGTTTACTCAGTTTACTCTATGCTTAGTAGAGATACCATCAATTTGTGATAGCATAATCTGTGTATAGATCAAATAATATTGCAAAAGAAATATTCTGTTACACTTTTATTTAATCTTGTATACACCTTTATTAGATAATTTTCTATTAAATAACTGATAACTACAGATATAAAATCATTATTTTATATTTTTAGACAAATTATAACTAAGATTTTATCATTTTCAGATTAAAATCATTTAGCATATCAATAATATTTTATTTACAATTGCTATAAATATAATTAATATTGTTGATAATAATAATTTATCAACCTCATGCAAAAAAATAAAGTTATTAGAAATCTAAGCTAGAAGTAGTGAAGATCTTTAATGATACTATGGAAAATCGAAAACCGGAGACCGAAGAACTGGATGAAAAACCTTGGGGCAAAATGGGTTCACCAACCTGGCCGCCAGAGTCATACTAGAGAAAAAGGTCCAATGCTACGGAATTCAGAACCAAGGGAAGTAAAACCAGAAGGTACTTAGAGCCTAGGTACAACAACCCTTTCGGGCTAACTGGTTTGGTAGTTGAGGAGGAATCGGTATAAGGGCCGGTTAGAAGTAAGTATTAGGATTGGAACGAACCTTGTAAAGAGCGAGAAGTAGATTATAGTAGCGATACAGAAGATCGCAAGTTTTAGTCCTCAGATTAGGGTATATGTTTTCAAAAAATCTAGGTGATACATGTGTGGAACATGGACTGCTCTGATAGATTTACCACAAAGATAAAGTAGTCCTAAGGGCCTTAGCAGCAGGAATTCTTCTAGAAAAAGCATCTAACAGCACTAAGTCGATCAGAGGATTTAAATAGGGGATCCACAAGTGGATCTTAAATATGGCAATTGGTGGGTAACTATATATATAAATAGATATAGCAGAGCCCTTAAATAGGCAATAACTAAAGTTGTATGTGTAACCAATTGTACTCTTGTTGATGTAACAAAGTCAAGGGGTGTCTATTTGGCATTCCAATAATTGAACAGAGAAGTTAATAAACTGTGCCAGACCCCAAAGTGGTCACCTTAATATTTAAAAAAAAAGAAAATAAAATAAAATAAAGTTATTAGAAAAAGAAATTCTTTAATTAGAAAGTACAATAAGTAAAAGATATTAAGACTTTATAATAATAAGAATACTTAGCAATGTAATTTTTGTGATAAAATAATTTTAAGCGAAAATAGATAATTAGCTATTAAACTAAATAAAAAAAAGCATTTCTATAAAATTTATTTTATATGAACAATTTAGTAATATTACTTATCTTGCTAAAGGAGGATTTAGTAAAATATATAAAGTGATATGTTTTCAGGATATTTGGAGGCAAAAAGTTTATTACTAGATATATTACAACTATTGCTCTTAAACATCTTAATAATTATAATATTTTTAAATAAAGTTTGAATCATTACAATTATACTATTCCTATAACTTATTACTATTAACTTATTTTATTAAGAGAAATTCTATTTTTACTTGAGTTAAAGTTACTTGATATATAATTTCCATTATATTATATAATAAAACTACTATAACCAACTAAAAATTCTATAGATTGGTTAGTTAGAGGTTAGAGTAGATGAATTTTATAATATTGTATGAATTTATACTATAAAATATAATAAAAATTATATATTGGGTAACTTTAACCCAGGTGAAAATAGAATTTTTGTTTTATTAATTTTAGCTAAAAAATTATTTTTAATATTCAGATAGTAATGATAGTTATATATACTGATATTATAGTATCATACAGCATTTTAAAACAAAAAATTACATAATTGTGATAGCTTTTGTATTAAACAGTGACTTGTATAATTATATCTTAAAATATTTTTTTACTTTATTGTGGAATCAAAAATTATCAATATTAGAGAATATAGCTTGGAGACTTAATACAGTTTATAAGAAAAAAATTATTCATTATAGTGGTAATATACTTGTTGATCTAAATTTACAGAGAGAAAGATATAAAGATAAGAGATTTTGAAATAAACAAACTAACAAATTCGATAATAGGTATGAAAGAGATATATAGAGTAATTTTATATATTGCATCTAAGATATTTAATAGTGAAAAATATATGATAGTATTAATATTTACAGTTTTGAAATGATTATATGGGAAATGACAACTAGCCAAAAGCCCTTTTCTGATTGTAAACATGATGAATATCTTATTTTTTATATTCATAATAGTCTTTGTCTTAAATTAATTAATAATTTATTACAGCCTTATATTGATTTAATAAAAAAATATTGTGATGCAAATTTATTAAACAGACCAAATACTGATGATATTGCAAAATTTATTAGAAGTATTAATTCTAAATTATATTTTAAAGAAATAAAATTCTTAAAAAATATAATATACAGACCTATAAAAGAAGTAAACCCATGAGCAATATATACTAGTAGCCATTAAGTTCTTTAGTTAATACTGATTTCTGGATGCAATTAAACTATAATATTCTTACAAGTATTTTTGCTAAAATTACTACTATAACTTTCTTTTTTTATAATTTAATATATACTAGTTTACTGATTTATAAATATATAAATAGATTATTCTATTTTATCAGGTATCTACTCCAGATTTATCACAAAATCTAGATATCCAAAATCCTGACAATATATAATTCCTACAAGTCAAAATTCTAACTAAGACAGAATCCTGACAAGACAGAATTCTGACAAGTCAAAATTTTGACTAAGACAGAATCTCACAAGATCCTAATATTTAAAATCCTAAATAGTCAAAATCTTGAGTTAGTATTTTGATTATTTAGGATTTTAAATATTAGATCTTGACTTGTCAAGATTCTGTCTTAGTCAGAATTTTGACTTGTTAAGATTCTGTCTTAGCCAGGATTTTGACTTGCTAGAATTATATATTGCTAGGATTTTGAATATTAGGATTTTGTAGTAAATCTAGTATTATAAATTCAAAAATATTTTATTAGTACAAATGCAAAAAAATATGTATAAAAAAGAAATTTATATGCGCATTATATATATGAGAGTACTGATATATACGCAAATTTAAATTTATATATACTGTGTTTACTACATGGATCCAATTTACATCACTAGGTAAATTCTTTATATTTTGCTAAAAACCTCTATATAGTCACTTTTTTTAAAAAAAAAATATAATTGTAACTATATAAAAAGTATATTTATACTAGTTACACCTCTATATAACTACTATTTTTTGTATCTTAAAAGTGTGACTATAGAGAGAGATAACTATATTTCTCAAAAATCTATATAAACTACTATTAGTACTTTAACAAAAATAATTTTTAAGTAATTTTACTATATAAATATCTAACTTTTAACTTTTTTCTAAATATTAATTCTAATATTAATAATTTTAAAAACAAATAAAAAATAGATATACCTTAATTAGTATACTCTAATATGAAATATTTCTATAAAGCATACTTATATTAAATTATATAACAAACAAATAAAAATTATTTAAAATTATATACCAAAATTTTATAAATAACCACTATAATTTTTTTTTCATTTTGGTTGTTTTGACAATGATCTTTTATTAAAATTATTATATTACAAATATAATACAATATTAAGCTTAATATCTAGACCTGATATTTTGTAGTTACTTCAAGAATATTTATAAGTGATCAGCTATACTGAGCTTACTTTTTTATAAAAAACATCGATAATCTAAGTCAAAATGATCTAAGTTAAACTTAGAAGACTTATATCAGACCACTATTTTACAATAGAATATTATTAAACTGATGATATCTTTTTATAGAAAAGTAAAAAAATAAAAAAAGATACTAATACTAATACTAAAGTGAAAAAAAAGATAAAAACTAATACTAAAAACAAAAACAAAGAAAGAAAAGAAAAAAGTATTTGATAGTTACAGTTATAAGCCTATATCAAGTCTTAAAAAATTATATATTACAAGATAAAGAAGCTCTATATCTAACTCTATTCTAATAATATATATATCCAAAAAATTCTATAATTAGAGTTTGAAATAAGTTAGCTAAATTAGAAAAAACTAAACAAAATAGCCCAAAACACTAAATAAAAATCTTGAAATATTGTTCAATAGTTTTTTTAGATCAAAACATATAACCTATTTGTGTTATTATATGATCTATACCTAGTTGCTTATTCTAGATGTTTGTCTGTTATCCTGTTTTAGTAATCCTATTTACTTATATAAACAGATAAACAATATAACTATTTTAGAAAATTACATATTAATCTTTAGAGGAAATAAGCTAAAACATCTACTTTTGACAAAATTTTCTTAAAAAAAAAGTAATAGGCCAATGAAGCATTTTTATAGTTGTTTCTTATATATTTTATAGTTATATAAATATATCTAAAGTTTGTAATACTTTTGGTATTGATCTAGTCATTCTATGTTCTCAAAATACTTTTTTGGTTTGAATACTGAATATAATAGAGAAGAGGAGCTTGACCTTTACAAAAACTAGTCCAAAGTAGACTATGCTTTAATTTTATATTCTTGGTATTTCATCAACAATATATCTACTTGTTTAAAACCAAGTTTATTATTTACTTTAGCATCTTCTATAACATTTTTCTGTAGTTCAGTTTTTTTGAATTTGTTGCCAGATGATTGTTAGAAAGAGTTGCAAATAACCACTATAATCAATTATTTCATATAAATTTGTGAATATAAAATATTTGTTAAAGTATAGCAGATATTAATTTTAATTGATTAATTATTAAAATATAATATTATATATTATTATATATAATAGCTAACTTGAATAAATTTAAATTATCTGCTATTAAATCAAATTGTTAAAAGATACAGTATATATATTTTTAAATTATACTTTATATTCTGTCTATAATAAAAATAGGTTCAAAATTTTCTTTAACAGTTATTTTATTAATATTATATAGATAATAATATATAACAAAATCAAGTAAAACTTGATAATTAAGTACTTGATTAAGTTAAATAGTATAAATTAAATTTTAAATCTAGCAAAAATTACTAATATGAATGATGCAAATCACTAACTCTTCCTAACGATCACTTGTACCAAATTTCTCTTGAACATATTCGCAGTTTAATCAAAATTTTATTAAGTAAACTACTTTGGGCTGCC
>CAJVQC010000577.1:0-12449 GCA_910592285.1 Racocetra persica | reverse complement strand
CTAAGGGAGGGTTTCAATAAACTTTTTTGCTGTTCGCTATGCTGATTTTTGAAAATCCTTTTTTAGTATAAGTAATGGTTTTTGTTTATCCAAATCTAGTAGAAGATAATACTAACACGGCGTATTCACATGCCATCATGCTGATGTGAGAAAAATATGTGCGTGTGAATATTTCGATTATGCTGGTCAGTCAAGCCGCTCTGACTAGTATCGGTTACGGTTAATAACCGTGACTAGATAGTTATAACTGGGGATGGGCCGCTGTGCAGGCAGAAGTTCAGAATATTTCAGAATTTAACAATTAATACCCGTATTAGCAGAAAACTGCCTTAATGTGGGCCTGTTTAGTCTGCACATTTTGCACAACCTGCGCACTAAATTCAAAAAATCATCAATTTGCCCTTCCCTAGTTGTAACCGTAACTGAACCCATCTTTATTCTGAAGCATAATATTAGATAATCTTTCTTAGTAATTAAAAACGGATAAATCAATATTTAATAACTTTTAACTGCTATCATTATCGTTGATGAGATATTCTTGACAAAAGAAATTTAATTTTTAATAACGAGTAGCTTGTCATCGAATTGCGAGATCAGATGACTTTATAGATCACATGCTTAGATTGACCTTTTATGAACTGTATGGTTTGCTGTGTTGTTCTCGTTAAATCAGGTGTTAAGTGGTAAACAGATATGAATGTTAACAAATTAGTGCTAAAGTAAAGGAGTATTTTTATATGGCTTCATACGTGAATCAGATAAGTGGGATGGAGAGAGAAAGATGTAATGTAGTGTTTTTATGGGTGATGTTTTTTAGTAAAAAAAGCTTATATTACTCTTTACTATATCTTGCCTTGCAGGAAGGCTACTTTATCATCCTTCCCATCCCACCCACAGTGCAGTGACCCACAATAAATTTAAATACTTGACGGTTGACTTGTATAACAAGGTGTAATGTCAGGCAGTAGCTGGTTTTGTTTTAGTTTTTTATTTTTGTAACTATGAAGCTCCGTGGCTGCTGCAGTAGTACAAGGATTTTGTTTTGTAATGGTTAGGCACCAAGGCTACAGTAGTACAAGGATTTGTTTTTGTAGTAATTAGGCTCTGAGACTGCAGTAGCAGTGCAAAGACCTTAGTAATTAGGCTCCATGGCTATGGTAGTAGTGTAACACCTGGTTTTTGTAGCAATTAGGCTGCAGTAGCAGTATGTTATGGCTAAGAAAAGCTTTTATATGTCCAGGCCAAGTTAGTTCAATGTCGTAAGTATAAAACCTGATGGTAAATTGTACAGGCTGGGTCCTTATTTAGTAGTAGTTATCAACTAAGGTATGCGTTGTAGGGGTTGTCAGCGCTATACTTACAGTAGGTTATATTATTGTCTTAATTAAGCTATATTTGTAAGAGGTCGCCACGGGCTATGTTTAGGTTACTTGGGGTCCAAGTTAGATCGCTACGGGTTACGTTTAGATTCAAGTTGATTACTTCATGCCACTTAGTAAGCGGGGACGGAGCGACAGGTCACTTAGGCCAGACCAAGTTGATTATGTGTTTTACATTACCCTCCCCCTCCTCAGAGCTCCCCCTCCCTCATAGTAAAAAAAATTTAGATGAATATACATAGGGCTACGGGGTATTTCAGAAAATTTTTATACAGTCACGGAACAATTCGGAAAAATTTTTTTAAAATTTTACTATGTGAACCACCCCTCCCCCCACCCCTCTCCTGGAGGGGAGAGGGGGGTAATGTAAAACACATAATCAACTTGGTCTGGCCTGTATTATTTAGATGCCAACAACTATACTTATTATTGGAGCCAAGTAAGAAAGAGTTGCTTTATTTACTAGACAGACGTCCTATTTATACATTTTGATGTGCAAGGATTTCAAACCCGGATCCGGAGTTTCGAACCCAGATCTCCGGATCCCAGGTTTCAAACCCTAACCCCAGGTTTCAAGCCCGTACACGTGCTATTACTGTCGTGACTACGTATTTTACTGTTTTTACATATGAAAAGTAAAGAAACTACATAGCGAAATTTACAAGGTAAGAAAAATTTTGTCAAAATTTTTCGTAATACAGTACAAGAACCTGGCAGTTAGGCTTCGCACTAGCAGTGCAAAAACCTTATTTTAGGTTCCATAGATACTGTAGTAGTGTATGAACCTTCGCTAAATGGGTTGCAGGCTCCGTGGCTGAGATAACAGTGCAGTGTATTTAAAAACCCATTCAAGTCACCATAACTCAATCCTGTATATACCTGAGTACTCACATGCATATGCATAAACTTTACTGACGCTGATCGTACTGGTCTTGCGCGGAACCACGTGCTGCGCAGCTACCTTATTCTGTAATTGATGCACATATGATCCAACCAATCACATGGAATCATATGATCGTATGATCATGTTTTTTACAAATTACATGAAAACCATTTTACGCAAAATTACGGTAATTTTACAACCTTAGCTGGCAGACGCCCCTAGCTCTCCCACAAAAAATTGGTCACCCCTGTAATTTTGACCAATCGAATTTCAGGGTCAGATGTAACGTAAAAATCGAACCGAACCCAATTTTTTTACAAAAAAAACAGGAATAACTCTAAATTTTAATTATGAGACCACCTTCTGCGGCCTAATTAAAATGTTTCTCGTGATGTTTTACTAATAGGAGTTATATTTTTCTAATCCTAACCTAATTATAACACGTTTTCTTGGTTTTCATTTTACGCGTAGCTTTTTTAGTTAGAAAACAAACCACGTTTGTTTTGACACCTGATCTTAAATTTTGATTGGTCAAAATTACTGGGGATGAACAATTTTTTGTGGGATCGCTACCTAAATTAGCTGGCAATATACTAAAAACATTGTGGCACTAAAAAAAAAAAGTTTCAGGCACTTGGACGCTAGTATTTCTGTCCGGTATAGTGCAATAGTGCCTGGTACAATTGGTATTGTGCCAGGCATGTTTAATCAGCTTCAAGCTTTTAAAGATTCAGAATTGAAATTTAAAATCAGAAATCTTGTTTTCTTTTATTAGAGCTCATTGGCCCTAAATGAAATTACCGCATGAATTTATCTTAAATTCGGATTTTACAATTTATAGTTATTGGATAGGTTTCAAAATTTTGCATGTGGGTGTTAAGGGTGGAAGGTGATTGGTGCATATCATGCCGTTGCGCGGCATGATTTGCGCCAATCATCTGTTGCTGTTTAACACCCACGTGAATATTTTAACCCAATAACGGTATTATTGTGAAGCAGTTATTGACGATTTCATTTGTATAGTTTATGCCATCAATTTAAACCTTTTGCTTACATCCACCTTTTTTTCAGCATTAAAATTTAAGCCATAAAAAAAAGATGCAAAAACATAGTACCCTAGCCATGGCTAAAAATGTACGGGTCACGTGATAGAGAAAAATTCTTTATGGTCGGATTAACGTTTATATTAGGGTTAGATTTTAGTGAAATGTATTGTAACGGTTGGTTTGGAGAGCGATGCACAATAAATGTGCAGTGTAGCTCCAACCGCTACTAGAAGTTATGTGGATTGAATAATAAAAGGTTTCTATAGGGCATAGTAATTCTATTAGAGCGACTTAATGATGGTGCGAAATTAAGGAGAGAATATTATTATGTCCAGGTTACTTTTATTATGAGAATGAGCTTCTCCCGTTTATTAGAATGAAGGCTTCACTTTTATACATTTGGATTAATATGAAAGAGAACACATTCTGGAACCTACTTTATGACATCAGAGGCATCACGCTATCGTGTTAGCCTCATGTCAATATGCACACACTACCTCTTTCGAGGGCTTTAACAATCATGATACTAATCTAGTTAGATAATCAATTACACAAAAAGGATAAGATTATAAAATTAAATTCGTTACAATATGTAAAATCTCTCAAAAATTTTTTTTTGTTAGAGCGCAGAAGGCGTTTTCTTATAAAATTTTCGAGAAATAAGCAATTTTTGAACATTTGTTTTGAATTTTCCTGATCGTGTTACGTTACACAAAATCGGGATTCGTTATTGGATAATTTGCCCGCAGATCGTCACATGACCCGTACATTTTTCGCCATGGCTAGGGTACTTGCTGCTCAATAAATTAAATATAAACGATTCATTATAAATTAACAATTTTTTTTTTATTTGCGCAAACCTTTCATTGGTATCAAATAAGAAAAAGCATTTGTTGATACAGTGTTGATGCTAATTGATTAAACCTACAAAAATTAGGCTCATTTTTGTTTTATATGAACACTATTTTTTTTTTTTTTTTTTACTTTTTGTTATTGACTAAATGTTTAACGGAGCTAGTGTATGATTTTCTAAGTCATTTTCGAAAAGGCGATGTCGATATCAATTAATTGGAGGTAATACTAGATAATAAACAAGCTAATTATATACTTGATAGATAATTTTAGTTCGTATATCATAAAAATATTATTCTAATAAATCCTTCTTAACAATAGAAAGCTCAACACTATTATACCAAAAAGATTTTAAACATTTCCACATAGCACCATTTTTAATTCCACTAACCTTTCCAGATTTTAACAAGTATTTTAAAACTACTCTATCATTATTTTCTTCTCCAACACTAATTCCATCACACTTCAAATTCCTATTCCAAATAATAACACAATCTTTTGGTACTTTGATTCCACAACTTTTTGCAACAATTTTTCTAAATTTTCGTAACGAAATATCTCGAAATAAGTTAATTAATAAAGGAGAAGAAGGATAGATCCAATGGATGTGCACTTTGAAAGAAATTATTGATGGGCATTTTGGAATATTTTTAAAATCATTTTCATGATAAAGGTCTGGACGATTAGATAAAGTGGGCGAACTAAAATTATGAAGAGGGTTTGTAACTAAATTATTTGAAATATTTGTATAAGTTGAAACAAGTGTGGGATTTGTGCAATTGGTGGCGTATCGTCGGTTCATGAAGCCTTTTGGGGTTATTTGAAGTGATAAGTTGACATCGATAACACTATGTCTACCTTCTATCTTTCCGGTTTTGTCACTCTGGAGTTGATTGATTGATGAAATCGCACCGCGATTTTCATTGAATGATTGTATGGAATCAACTTCGGCAATAAGGTTAATTTCAGATTGATGTTGAAAAGCAGTTGAATTTTCATCATCGCTTGCGTTCTCGAAAATTGTTTCAAGAGTACCACACGCCTGACGATACTTATATCCAGCAAGAGAAGCTCGACGAATAATTTTAATATGGAATTCTAATAGACAAATTTATAAAAATTTTGCAAGACCGGTTTATAAATAAATTTATAAATCGTGATCGTAACGTGAATTTAGTTCTAAGCTCATCAAAGCATTATTGATATTAATTTTATTTCTTAGGTGATCGTTGTTTTTAGGTAATAAAAATAATAATGGAATTGATTAGATATTGATGGCGTTTTATCACACTCATTGTTTAAACAATAAATAAGTAACAACAATACATTGGTTAATAATTAATGTAAATGTATTATACACACGTGACAAATGTAATACAAATACGACCTTTAAAAATACAATATAGCTTAAAATTTCAGATAAATAGTTAATTAGTCAAACGCACGACGCGATTTAAATTTAAATAACTGAAAAATATGACGATGAGAAATTATTTCAAGTAATTCGAATATTTAAAAAAAAAGAAAGAAATCGACTTTATACTAAATCTATTTCCTTTTTTTATGTTTTCAAAAGTACTGTGCATTGTGGAAGTGTAAATTACTCCCGGAAGTACTGCGGATCCGACGTAGTACAAAGCCGATTTCTTTTATTTTTTCTGTTATTTTTTTGACTCGATCAATTTTTTCGATTCGATTTATTTTATAGATTCGTTTTATTCGTTCGATTAAATAGTATCGATTGATATTATTTGTTCGTTTATGTTATTGTAACTATTTTTAGTCAGTAATTGAAAAGTATATAAGCGAAACCATTTCGCTCTGAATAAAGACAGCTTTCAGCTCTCAACTCACGGTTAGAATTCAGCATCTATTAGGTGCTTGTCTCTGGAATTCCCTCTTGAAAAGTAAAATCTATATTAACGATAGGGCTTAGTGTCCAAATCCCGTGACTTCGCATTAAGAGATTCGTGACGCAGTCTAGAGCTCTAATTGACTCAAATTACTCGGACCAAGTCTTTCCACGCCCCGATCGGAGCATTCTTAAGGTTGAATTAGAGTAGTTTGAGTAGTTTTAGTTAGTATTAGTATAGTATTATAGTGTATTTTTGTAGTACAGAGCATTTTACACTGTTACAGTGTACGTACTTATCACACTTGCACAGTGTTGTTAATGTCACTATTCGAACTTTGAACTATGGTTATTTACCCGGTTCAAGTCAGCCATAAGACATCGGATTAGTTAAATAACTTCGATATGCATAGCATATGCATAGTTCTATAAATATAAACTTTATAATCATGTAATTACACATTTTAGATATCTGCACGTTCAATTGTATTGACTCAGTTAATGGATTAAATAACCGATTCATTAGTTCAAATAGTTAATTAACATTGTCTCGGTTAAATTAACAACACTGCATTTGCATGATACATATCTATATAATGTATGTGAAGTCTTTATATCTATGTCTAAAAATTGATTTTAATAATTATGGCATCTTTCTATACTTTTTCTATTGACATATAATTCTATTCACTTTTTCTATTGACATATAATTCTATTCACTTTTTTTATTTTCCTATTGTAAATTTTTAGTATTTAAACTTTATTAATTAAATATAAAAATATTTTAAATTTATTACTTTACTAATGCTTTAACAATATATCTTTAAATAACTATAAATTATTAATAAAAAATTTTTTATTTATTAAAGACAAAAAAATCGAGCTTTTGCTCTATTGTTCTATTTGCCAACACTGATTATAACCACCATATATGGAGAGCAGGGTTTAAAATCCTATAGTAATTTGCCGGCCTACAGCTTATTGTTTGAAGTGTTTTTCTTGATTCATTAAATTAGAGTATTATACTATACATTTTATTGTTTACTATATCAGTCAATTAATTATTAATATACTATAGATAAAGAATGACACTTTTGAGTGGCCGGCAAATTACTATAGAATTTTAAGCCCTGATGGAGAGCATTAATCTAATTGAAAATAATTAAACTTCCTATACAACTGTGGTAAGTGAAATTACCTTAAACTATTATAATCCAATATTTAGTTTTTTTATCTTTATGAATTCGATTCTTCCAAGCTTTGTTCATGTACCATCATATTATAAATTCCTTTAAGTTTTAATAATTCTTGATGTGTGCCTTGTTCATGAACTTTACCATCTTTTATAACATATATAACATCTGCATGTTGAATTGTTGATAATCTATGCGCAATTGCTAAAGTTGTCCTTCCGTGAGCTGCAGCATCAAGTGCTTTTTGTACAACCTTTTCTGATTCCGAATCTAAGGCCGATGTTGCTTCATCAAGTAATAAAATTTTTGGATTTCGAATAAGTGCTCTGGCGATGGCAATTCGTTGCTTTTGTCCACCTAAAAGAAAATGTATTAATAAATGTCACACTGGACTTTTTAAAAAAGTTATGAGAAACAATATTTAAGATAATAACCTGAAAGTTGTGTTCCTTTTCCACCAACACGAGTATCATATCCATCAGGTAATCCAACAATAAATTCATGAATATTTGCTTCTCGACATGCATTTTCTATATCATTTTGTGTAATATTTTGCCCGGATCGACTTCCAAAAAGAAGATTTTCTTTTATAGTCATATCATATAATGATGGTTCTTGACTTACAAGTGCAATATGCTCTCGAAGATTGTTCACATTCATTTTGGTAATATCTATTCCATCAATTGTAATTGTACCACTCGTCAACTGATAAAATCTTTCGGTAAGACTTACTGTGGTACTTTTACCACATCCTGATGTCCCAACTAATGCTGCATATTGACCAGGCTTAATTTCTAAATTTAAACCTTGGAGAACTGGAACATTAGGTCGAGTCGGATAATGAAAATAAGCATCTGTGAATTTAAGGTGACCATTGATAGTTTTAACCTTTTCACCATCTTGATTCCATGTATCAATCACAGGAACACGTTCTAATAATGATACTATGGTAGCAGATGCAGACCTTGCTTTCGTCATATCTGGTGTGTAAGCAAAGACACGGCCAATAGACTGTGATCCAATTATAATGGCCGCATAAACTACAAACATTTTTTGAAGATCATATTCACCGTCCATAAATAATTTACTACCATACCAAAATGTTAAAGCATTTATTAAATAGGAGATGCTTTGCCCAAAAGCAAAAATAGTGGAGGCTAAGTATGCATTTTTAAATCCTTGACGCATGGGTCCATCTAATAAATTATGATATTTTTTCCATAAATCATCTTCACGAGTAAGAGCAGCGACCGTTCTAATATTACTAGCTCCTTCATTAGCTATTTGAGTGGAATATTCATAGGCTTTCTTAGTTTTTTGTTGGAATCCATCTACCATTTTTATACGTAATGCAGCAGCTCCAATTAATACAGGTGAAGCAACTGCGGAGACCAAAGTGAGCTTCCAACCAAATATAAATGCCGCTGTGAAAGATGCACAAAGCGAAGCCATTACTTGTAATAGATTTCCAAGTGTAGAACCCGCTAAACCACTAACATGTGTTACATCTAATGATAATCGACCAGTCAAAACACCTACACCATTACCTTCTTCATCAAAAAAAGAAATATCTTGTCGTAAAATAGATGCAAAAGACATGGACTGAACTCGTTCTGTAAGCTTTTCACTCGCAAATCCAAGAGCAACTTGTTGAATAAGATTCAAAGAAAATGACACCATGGCATATATAAAAAATATAAGTGACCAGAAATTTGCTTTATGACGTAAAGTTTCACCAGTTTCTGAAAGTGCTTGAATAATATTAGCAAATGTAATAGCAAATATCGGGTAAATGCAGCCTAAAATTAATTATACGTATATTTTAATAAATAGTTACATACAATACAGGTATAATCATTAATATTAATAAAGTTTTCTATCACTTACCATTAAGGACTGATGTTATTATACCTATGGAAAGTATAAAAGATTCAGGTCCATTGATGAATGCTATCTTCTTGATTAGTTCCCAAGAAGAGTAATGACAATCATTATGTTTCAATCCCATTTCAGTATCAGCTTTTTGTTTGGCCGAAATAATCGGATTTTCATTATCTTTGATAGTGTCCTTAATTGTAATATCATCTTTAGGTGGAATTATAAATAAATCTGGTTCATTCTCATTCAGATTTTCTTCAACCTTTGAAGTCTGTTGAATCTGTTGAGTTTCAACAAGTTTAAAATAAAAACTTTTTTTATCCATAAGCTCTTTGTGTGTACCCGATTCCACAATAACGCCTTTATTCATCACAATAATCTTTTTTGCATTGCGAATAGTGGTTAAACGATGTGCAATAACTATTGTTGTACGACCCATTGAAGCTTTATCTAATGCATTTTGAACTATTCCCTCACTTGCTGTATCAAGAGCGCTAGTAGCTTCGTCGAGTAATAAAATCTTTGGATCTTTAATAATAGCACGAGCGATTGCGATACGTTGCTTTTGACCTCCAGATAATAAAATTCCACGCTCCCCAACCATAGTTTCATATTTATCAGGAAGGTTCATAATAAAATCATGAGCATTAGCCATCTTACAAGCATTTTCAATCATTTCACGTTTTTCGTTATCAGGTAAACTTTCATAAATAGAACCGATTAATCCATAAGATATATTTTCGGCTATAGTAGTTTTAAAAAGTATAGGTTCTTGACTTACAAGACTTATTTGTCTTCTTAGCCATGTTAAATTGAGAGATTTGACATCATGTCCATCAATAAATACGCCACCTGATATGGGATCATAGAAACGAAGTACAAGAGATACAATCGTACTTTTACCAGAACCCGAAGAACCAACGAGCGCAACTGTAGAACCAGGTTCAACATCCAATGATACATCATTTAAAACTTTAACTTCAGGGCGAGTTGGATAAATGAAATTTATATTCTTAAGTTGAATGTGACCTTCGATAGTTTCAAGCTTATCACCAGTATCAGAAGCAATGTCTATCGGAGGAACACGATCAATAGTTTCAAAAATTTTTGAACCAGCGCTAACAGCAAGGCTGATAGCTTGAAAATCGACAAAAAAATTTGAAAGACCAAAAGAGCCAATTATAATCGAAAAGAATACACCAGAAACCTTAAACAAAAGAAAAATTAATCAGGTTTTTTTTTTAAAAAAATAAATTAATATCTGAAAAAAAAAGCAAACATGTACTTGTCCGGCACTCATTTCATGTTTATAAATCAACGTAGAACCGTACCAGAAGGCCAAAGCATAAGATGAATATATGACAAAGAGCGTAATGCCAAGAGAAATACCAATCACCCAAGATTTTTTAACCCTTTCTTTTCTTGCATCACTTAAATAAGTATCATAAAGGTTAGAAAGCTTCTTTTGGGCACCAAAGGCCACTACAGTTCTGATCGTTGAAATAGCTTCTTCAGCAATTATTCCGGCACGAGATTTGGATTCCAAACCTTTTATCTCAAAAATCTTGCAATATTTATTCATTAACTTACTATTGCCAGCAAGAAAAGGCATAAGGTAGCATATTACAAGTGACAATTTCCAATTTACAATAAACGCGATAATGAATCCTGAAATGAATTGTGTAAAATACTGAAAAAACAGGGGAAAATGTAATAATATGTAAATATGATAGTAAAAAAAAAAAAAATTATATATACGTGTATATACTGTTGAACCTCCCAAAACTGGTCTTGTCAAAACCGATAATCTGTCAAATCTGATAAAAGCTTAATCCACCACATCTGTTTCTGATATATAAATCTAATAGTTTATAATGGTTTCAAATCTGATAACCTCTTAATACTATACAAAACCTGTCCACCATGCATATCGGTTTTGGGAGGTTCAACAGTATAAATATATGTATACGAACTTACTTGACAAGCGAAGGCAACTTTTTCACTGATACCATCTTGTATCGAGTGTGTATCAGAAGTAATGCGAGTAGTAACTTCACCTGAACCATGTTTGTCAAAATAAGCTATATTTTGTCTAAGAATTGCACGAAGATATTGTTCACGAATTTGTCGTGTTATTCTGAAAAACAAATACAATTCACGTGATAAGGTAAGTAACTTTTTCGAATAACTTGACATGAATTATAAAGAATTACCTTTCACCAGTATATACCCAAGTAGCTGTAGATATATACGTAGTAACAAAAATACCAATTGCAAAGTATACAAATATTAGTGAGAAGTTATCTACTTCTTGGGAAAACTCATCGGAGCTTATTATGTGATTTTGAAAATTGGTAAAATAATCGATAACTATTCCGAAAAAGATTGCTATTGAAGGCTGTCAAATTTAAATATAATATATCACAAATTGAAAATGTTTGAAAAAAAAAGCTTAAAGAGGCAAGTATAATGTACATACTGAAGCTGCTCCCGCAATTACTGAAAACATTAATCCAATAAACATAATTATCCAGTCAACTTTTGTAGCGAATCTATATAAAGAAATATATGAGACCTTTCTTTTAGTAACATTAATCTGATCATTTAAAATTTGTTCCTCTTTCGGATCAAGCTTAATGTTAGATGATTCAATATTAATCTGATCTTTTAGGATTTGTTCCTCGATCAGATCAAGCTTAATGTCAGATGACTCAAAATTAATCTGATCTTTTAAAATTTGTTCCTCTGTTGGATCAAGCTTAATATCGGGTGATTCTTTGATTGGTTTTTCGTCTACGCTCTCAGTCATCTTTGAAATTTCTATTAAGAATAATTTTATTAAATTATTATTTTATTAAATTACGATTCAATGATTCGTTTTTTTAAAAGTAGCTAAGAAAATTATTTCAATTAAGCTCGAGAAATTTATAACCTGTCACATATGGCAATCATTTTGCAATTTTGGTAATCGCTCAGGAAAGACATATGTTAAATTATTTCATTTGGCTATAATTAGTATTTACATTATTAAATCCCGAAAGTAGTTATTTGAGCCGATCAAATATCGGATATGGTAATCCGATTATTTCTTAATAACCATGTGAAATTGGGGTTGTCTATCAACTAAGTAAATCAAAACTATGTGTGGTATCATATAAAAATTTGTTATAAAATTTTTCCGTGTAACATTAATATTGATCTTCGTTATTATAATGTAATTAAAGAATGATATTATTTAATTAGACGATAATAATTTAGATGCAAGGCCTTTACGACTAAAAATTAGAACCCCAAACTTTGAATGAATTGATAGAAGATCTCTACAATGCAAGTTACAGAGCCAACTTTTATATTTGATTAAAAAAA